>LR999454.1:5706525-5978481 GCA_905216605.1 Arabidopsis arenosa | reverse complement strand
GTCATTCAGAAAACTAAATGTTCCTAGAGATTCTGGGATGCTTCCGGTGAACTGATTACCCGAAAGAAAACTGCCAAAGGAGAAAATGTGCCGCTTAGATTTTCAGATGATATATCGCTGCACAAAAATATCAGATCACAAAACAATCCATAGAAACAATAACTATTCACCAAACTATAAACAAGAAGAATCATACAGATTAATCAACCGGACAAGGTTTTGAAACACGTCAGGTAGCTTTCCCGAGAGAAGGTTTTTATTCAAAGACCTAAAAACAAATGATATGATTCTCATCAGCAAAAAGCAATGGAAAAAAAAAGAATTTAGGAGTAATTTGAACTTACATGTCATTTAGAAAACTAAATGTTCCTATAGATTCCGGGATGCTTCCGGTGAACTGATTGGCTGTATACATACAAACTGTTCAAATCAACAAACCCTATAAAAAATAAATTGTTAAGTGTATACATACATACAAATGCTGCAATGTAACCGACAAATTAAGAGGTATGCTTCCTCCAATGCGATTGTTGCTGAAATCTCTGGATAAGCAGAGTAAACAAAAAGCAAATACAAAAGGTTACAAGAAATATCCAAATAAACTTATCAAAATTGTTACATTTTGTGCCTCAATGCTAACATTCCCCTGCTAGAAGTGAACTTAGCGAAGTTGTCACCAAGCTCTCCTTGCAGCATTTACAGTTCGTGACCGTTCAAAATAGAATTTAACAGAAAGATTCAATGATAGATGAGATAACTCAAGAGTTGTTGTTATCTCTGAAGAAAATCTAAAAATCCTCAACCAATATGCACAGATCTCACTCTAAATTCAGTGGACAAAATGTAATCTAGAAGCAAAAATTGTAGCTTTTCTTGAGATCTTCTAGGAAAAAAGGTTCTTACCATCACCAGGGTTGACAGCAGCTAATGAGATCGAAAGAATCCAGATCAGTGAAGTGAAATTTCCAGCAAAGTATCTGCAATATGCATCCCAAAAATGCATGTTAACTTTTCTCAAAAAAAAAAAGGATGAGCCAATTTCAAAGAGTAAATCAAGTAAAAATACAGAACCTTATTACATCTGGATTGGGATCGCTCCCTTGCAAGACTTATTTGGTAGCTGAATAACACAAACTTATAATAAGAAGCGTAAACAAAACCAATCATCTAAATTGCCTCTGAAACTGTATTTGTAAATAAACCAAACTAAGCAAATTATACTCGTTACATACATATTTGCCTCTAAATTAGTTATTCATCAGCAAATTCAATCAAGCTGAGAATGGATATGAGTGAGATAATCAGTTCAAGTCAAACAAACCTTAAATTGTGACCCATGAGAAACCTACCAAAGAAATTTTTTCGATATAAAGAGTAAAACTATCTCCCCAAATTTAACACAAAAGAATCACAAAGACCCTATGGTTCAGATCTAGATTAGGAAGATGTAAGTAACTTACGAAGATGTTAGGTTTCAGTTCCTTCACGACTTGTAGTTTTTTAAGCGTTTCGAGTTCCTCCTCCTCTGTCTTTTCCTTGCCATCGATCTTCAACGGAAAAGAGTACCATCATCTTCTAGATTGTTGCAGAGATTTGAGATTGGTCATTGAATCTAATATGGAGCTACATTTGTCTTTCTCGTCTCTTTCTTCTTGTGCAAGAAACATGTGTTGTTGTTAGTGATTGACTTGGCCCAGAATGATTTCCTACTACTGGCTAAAGGCATGTGAGGTAAGTTACTAACCTTAATGACATTGTTGATTTTCTCTTCCATGAGAGCTTCGAGAGCTTCTTTATCATCTTCTTCACGCTCATGGCTTCTTCTTCATTCAGCTTTTTATATCCTTCCATATATATCTCCTTGTTCAATAATATGCAAACAAGTTAGAAATTTTGTTTTATGAACTTTTCATTGCTTTACACGATTGATATGGGACATGACCTTTTCTTAGGGAGCCTTTCGTACGGCATGAAAGTTCTTCCTCTCTTCTCCGTTCATCTTCGCAACATGTACTCACAATTCATCTGCACAACTTAGCTTCAAGAGTTCAAATAACATAAAAGAGACTATAATAATAACTTTACTCTACTTTACCTCCAAAATGCTCCTCTTGTTTGCATAGATTAGGTAGGCAGATATGAATTGTGTAGGCTTCAAGCGGTCTTTTAGCTTCCTAGAAAACGAGAACTCTCCTAGCTTTATTACTTCTTATTACTATTAATACAGTTCTCGAGTGAAAAAAGAAACAGGTTAAAAAGATTGATGTGGAAATCATCACCTCGTCTCTGTAAACTCCAACCAAAGCTCCGGCATTGTTATAGAAGCTGTGCCTGAAAGATTTTACCATGATTTGGAAGCCATTCCCATCAATTGAGTCAGGCCAGTCCTTAAGATGTTCGTAAGTTCCATATGAGTAAACTCTAAAAGAGTAAATGAGCATTATAAGCCTTTTAAAGAAAGAGAAATAGTCAATGTCTTTGCTCTCCGGAAATACATAACGCAAGATAGATCTTTTGTCAATCTTCAAGGGAATATACTTTCCCTCAAGGGATGGATACCATGTTCTTAGAAATGTGATCTCAACCTTATAAGATTTCCAGACTCTCGTATAAGTGACCCTACTGCGAAAAACGGCAAACCCAAAATTTTGAAATTATACTTAGTCTAAATCAAGACTTTCAGAGCATAAATCATAGTGAACTTATGTCTACAATGTAAATTTACCTGGAGATTAAGGCCAAACTGTGTCCATTGTTGCAGTTTTTGGCAAAAGATTCGATGAACTTCTATCTCTAAGTAAAAGCAATCTTTATGATCTCCTCTGAATATAAGAAGAAGTAGCTTCAGTACCTCTATTATCTCTCTCGGTAGCCTCATGAACTCCACCGGCAAATTCAAGGGCGTGTCTAAGTAGTCTTGTATTGGGTGTTGAAACTAAGGCCAAGAGCTTCTATTCCATTTCCTACATGATAGTTATATGACAAGGACTTAGGTGATTTACAAAAGCATATTCTGGTTGAACCAAGTAAATCAAAACTAACCCAGCGATAAATGATTTGCTTGTCTTTTTAAGCAGCAGTCTTCTCTGTTCTGTTCTGACTTATTGATGCTCTACACTTTTCTAGAGTAGCATCCGCCATTTGAACCAAGTTGTTGGCATCCTTCTCCCTGCAACAACTTTTCATTCTTGATGTGTTGCCAGACTTCTCTCAGCTGATTTGACAAAGTCTGCTCCACAACTTCGACTTCTAGTTAGCTTCAAGTCTCTTAACGGTTGCGAATCTCTCTCCGTATGCCACCTGCCAAGAGAAAGGCTTTTCATGAGAGGGAGTGATAAGTACTAGCGTGGAGGAGTTTTTAAGAGTTTGCTTTTCTGTTTTGGTTGAAAATAGGACTCCAAGACATATCTGAATCAAAGGAAATTATGTTAGTAAACCCACATTGTCTATCTCTGAACCGATAATTATTTCACAGGTTGTAACTGGAGAGAATGAAATGATGTGCTTACTTGGAACAATTTAAGTGCAGCTCCATCGTAGTTTCCTGCATTTGCTCATTTTCTCGCACTTCTCCTTTGTAATAACCTTGAGATAAGCTTCCTTCTCTGCCTTGTACTTCTCCCCTTAAGGCTTTTTCTCTTATGCATTAAGAGTCGTCCACCGAGAACAAATAATTCTAGATTAAAAAAAAAACTTTGTTTTGTTGGGTAAAAAGAATCTTATTGAGACGAACAAATCTAATGCAGAATGAGTAGAGACTAGTGCTTTACCCTTCTCTAGTCCAGCTACCAAGTCTGCATGCATATAATGTTGAGCCAAAATTTACAAAGACATTTGCTCAAGTGGAGAAAAAACGACCTCATTTATTGTTGTTGAAGTAATAATCACAATCTCACATTCAACATTATATTATCCATTCGTAAGAACAGCAAAAGACACAAATATGTCAAGCGTAAGATACTAACCTTAGTGACATTCTCGGTTTTCTCTTTTTGAGAATTTGGAGAGCTTCTTTATCCTCTTCTTCTCGCTCATGGCTTCTTCTACCTTCAGTCTATTATATCCTTCCATATATATATAATATATATCTACTTGTTTAATAATATGCAACAAGCTAGAAATTTTTTTTTTGAACTTTTCATTGATTCATACAATTGATATGAGACAATACCTTTTCTTAGGGAGCCTTTTGTTCTGCAGACATGTTCTTCGTTCATCTTCGCAAACTGTACTCACAATTCATTCGCACAACTTAGCTTCAAGAGTTCAAATAACAGTAAGACAAGAGACTATAATAATTGCATTTTACATTACTTACCTCAAAAATTGTTTATCATCTCTTAAAGCAGCACTCGTCTCTCGTTACCATAGATTGCGTAGGCAGATACGGGTTGTTAAGTCTTCAAGGGATCCTTTAGCTTCCTACAAATGAGAATTCTGTCAGTTTTCTTGCTTGTATTACTATATAAACAGTTTTCGAGTGAAAAGAGACATGTATTAAAGATTAATGTGAACATCATCACCTTGGTCCCATAATCTGCGTCAAGCCGGTCCTTAATGTGTTGGTAAATTCCGTTTGAGTAAACACCAGAAGAGCAAATAGTCAGATATCGATGTCTACTTTTCTTTTTGTCAATGGAAATACAAAATGCAAGATAGAGCTTTTGTCGATATTCAGGGCTCAAGGGATGGATCCCATTCTCTCAAGCTTACAAAACTTCCAGACTCTCGTATAACCCTACCTTAATAGCTTGCTTCTAGCTATATAATCCACTAGCATGTGTAGTCTACGAAAAAGACAAAACCAAAATTTTTGAAATTATACTAGTCTAACGCAAGACCTTCATAGCATAATTTAGTCTCAGAAGAATAGTAGTTTAGAATTTACCAGAAATAGTCAGATATTGTCGAAAACATGCTCCATTGTAGTTTAACAGAAATGGTGCCACTGCCACTGTCTTAGCCAAGCAACACAAACAACTATTACACTGCGTTATTTAACAGAATAAACAATCGAGGTTTCCTGCAAGAAGAGACCAACAACTTAAATATTGCGATTGATTAAAAAGACACATTGAAAAAATTCAAAAATGACTATAGCCAGTTAACGTATCTAAACCAAGTTCCATGTAAGTTTCAGAAAATATGGATTCCTTTAGCTCCCTAGAAAACGAGAATGCTATCAATTTTATTACTATTAAAACAGTTCTCGAGTGAAAAACAAAAGACACATGTTAAGAAGATTGATGTGGAAATCATCACCTCGTCTCGACGTCTCTATAACTCCAACCAGAGCTTTGGGATTGTTATGGCTCGCTGTCCTTGAGAGATTATAATAATTCCATTTTACATTACTTACCACAAAAATTGTTTATCTTCTTGTAAAGCAGCACTCTTCTCTCGTTAGCATAGATTACGTAGGCAGATATGGGTTGTTAAGTCTTCAAGGGATCCTTTAGCTTCCTAAAAAAAGAGAATGCTGTCAGTTTTCTTGCTTGTTATTACTATAAAATGAGTGAAATGATACAAAAACAGAAAAGACAACAGATTCCCAAATTATACTTACCTTAGTGACATTGTCGGTTTTCTTTTTCTTGAGAATTTTGAGAGCTTCATTATCCTTTTCTTCTCGCTCATGGCTTCTTCTACCTTCAGCCTTCTATATCCTTTCATATATATATATCCTTGTTAAATAAAATGCAAACAAATTAGAAATTTTGTTATTGAACTTTTCATGCTTCACACAATTGATATGAGACAAGACCTTTTCTTAGGGAGCCTTTTGTTCCGCAGACAAGTTCTTCCACTCTTCTTCGTTCATCTTCGCAACCTGTACTCACAATTCATCCGCACAACTTAGCTTCAAAAGTTCATATAACAGTAAGACAAGAGACTATAATAATAACTTTATTGTACGTACCTCCAAAATGCTCCTCTGGTTGTATTGGCAGCAAAACAAATCCCAGCATATTATCCACATAAGGGAAGACTGAACAGAATAGAAAACAATCATGAACTCGACAATGTTATCCTAGGACTCCTAACTGAGATATAGAAAGAAATACAGAAATCTAATATAATACATATGTCGTAACTATCATCCTGACATGAAACAAGCTTTCTTCATACTGGTTTTTGCGCTTTTGTTGAATGAGTAATCCTTACACATCGACCTCACAAATACCCAATGATCATTAAGTACCACTACACCAAGTTAATTTATGTACTACAGAGGAGAAAGTTCACTATATAGATTAAGTCATTAAGGTTTAAGAGGTGCTCACATCATCTAGCAGGAGCTGATACCTTGGTAAACATTGTGCGAAGTTAGCATGATCCAGTTCATTTATAACCTTGGCCATATGGTTGGAGATAGACAGTAGACTGCTTCGACTTCCGATGTCTTTACTGAAAGTTGTAGTTCTTTTAACTCTTATCATTTTATGGGTATCTTTCATGACCCCTGTTATTATCATAATCTTGAATCCCCTTGGTGTCCTTTACCTTCATATAGCCTGGCTATTGACCTTGATTAACGAGGGATTCTGCAAGTATTAACATAGTTACATCTTAGCAACAGATAACTAGTGATCAGTCCATAAATAGAGACAAGATTGACCAAGATCATAGAATAGATATGACATATGGTTGGAGATAGACAGTAGATTGCTTCGACTTCCGATGTCTTTACTGAAAGTTGTAGTTCTTTTAACTCTTATCATTTTATGGGTATCTTTCATGACCCCTGTTATTATCATAATCATGTAGCCTTGGTGTCCTTTACCTTCATATAGCCTGGCTATTGACTTTGATTAACGAGGGATTCTGCAAGTATTAACATAGTTACATCTTAGCAACAGATAACTAGTGATCAGTCCATAAATAGAGACAAGATTGACCAAGATCATAGAATAGATATGACATATGGTTGGAGATAGACAGTAGATTGCTTCGACTTCCGATGTCTTTACTGAAAGTTGTAGTTCTTTTAACTCTTATCATTTTATGGGTATCTTTCATGACCCCTGTTATTATCATAATCATGTAGCCTTGGTGTCCTTTACCTTCATATAGCCTGGCTATTGACTTTGATTAACGAGGGATTCTGCAAGTATTAACATAGTTACATCTTAGCAACAGATAACTAGTGATCAGTCCATAAATAGAGACAAGATTGACCAAGATCATAGAATAGATATGACGATATGCCTCACATATATATACTAGCTTTCCTTTTATCAAAATATAGAAGACATATATTGGTAATAATTATGCTTTACACAGAAGCTGAAAGAAGCCATAGTAAATAAAAATGCTAAAGGTGATTCAAATATTCACTTCCGTAAGACTTACCAGTAGAGCAAGTAACAATGTTCTTGTCACCATCTTCTCGTTGATCGTAGTATACTGAAAATCACTGAAATATAGAAGACATATATTTGTAATAATTATGCTTTAAGCAGACTTTGAGCAAAGCTATAATAAATAAAAATGCTACATGTGATTCAAATACTCACTTTCCTGAGAATTATCAGCAGAGCAAGCAACAATGTTCTCTTTCTTGAGAACTTGGAGAGCTTCTTTATCCTCTTCTTCTGCCTTCAGCCTTTTATATCCTTCCGCATATATATCTCCTTGTTCAATAATATGCAAACAAGTTGGAAATTCTGTTTTTTGAACTTTTCATTGCTTCACACAATTGATATGGGACAAGACCTCTTTCTAAAGGAGCCTTTTCTTCCGCACGCAAGTTCTTCCACTCTTCTTCGTTCATCTTCGCAACCTCTACTCACAATTCATCCGCACAACTTAGCTTCAAGAATTCAAATAACAAAAGAGACTATAATAATAACTTTATTGTACGTACCTCCAAAATGCTCCTCTTGTTTGCAAAGATTAGGTAGGCAGATACGAGTCGTGTAGGCTTCAAGCGGTCCTTTAGCTTCCTAAAAATGCTGTCAATTTTATTGCTCCTTATTACTATTAAAACTGGTCTCGAGTGAAAAAAAAAGATACATGTTAAAAAGATTGATGTGGAAATCATTACCTCGTCTCGACGTCTCGGTAAAGTCCAACCAGAGCTTCGGCTTCCTTGAGAGATTTTATAATGCTTTGAAAGCCATTCCCATGATCCTATCAACTGAGTCAAGGTGTTCGTAAATTCCATATGAGTTAAATCTAGAAGAGCAAATGAGTATTAAAAAGTCGATGTATCTACTATAAAGAAATACATAAAGGCAAGATAGATCTTTTGGCGAAATTCAGGGGAATAAACTTTCCCTCAAGGGATGGATCCCATGTCCTTAGAAATGAGATCTTAGCATTATAAAATTTCCAGACTGTTACCCTACCTTAATAGCTTGATGTCTGGTTATATAGTTACTTGATTCGAGAAGTTTGAGTGAAATCTGCGAAAAACTGCAAACCAAAAATTTTGAAAGTATACAATGATCATAAAACATAATGAACTTAAGTCTGCAATGTAAATATACCTGGAGATCAAGGCCAGATTGTGTCCATAGTTGCAATTTTGTGCAAAAGATTCTCTGAGGTACTTAAGTCTACAAAACTTCTACCTCTAAGAACAAGTGACTTATGTGGGTCACAGAGACCTTACACACGTGCGATAGCTCTATTATCTCTCTCGGTAGCCTCAAGAACTCCACCGGCCAATTCAAGGGCGTGTCTAAGTAGTCTTGTATTGGGTGTTAAAACGTATGGCCAACAACTTCTATCAAGCAATGAGGCAAGAAATGAACTAACTCTCAAGCAGATCTTCATGGTCCTGGAACAACAAAGTAACATGTAGAAGAGATGATAATCAGAAGAAAAAAAATCACAGATAAATTTGGCTATACATACACCTCTTGATAGACTTCAGAAATGGACGTGATTTTCTATCTACACTTATACTAGTCTAACGCAAGACCTTCATAGCATAATTTAGTCTCAGAAGAATAGTAGTTTAGAATTTACTAGGATATTGTCGAAAACATGCTCCATTGTAGTTTAACAGAAATGGTGCCACTGCCACTGTCTTAGCCAAGCAACACAAACAGCTATTACACTGCGTTATTTAACAGAATAAACAATCGAGGTTTCCTGCAATAAGAGACCAACAACTTAAAGATTGCGATTGATTTAAAAGGCACATTGAAAAAATTCAAAAACGACTATAGCCAGTTAACATATCTAAACCAAGTTCCATGTAAGTTTCAGAAAAGATGGATTCCAAAACCCCAAACTTGTATATAACAGAGAGCTTTTGAATTAACAGAACCTTATTCTGAACAATCAGGTAAGAAATGAACAAAATCTCAAGCAGATCCTCTCGATAGACCTGTAAAACAGAAAAAAAGAAATTACAGAAAAGTTTGGCTAAACAAATGCGACACAGAAAAGTAGAGGAAATCAACAGACATAAATACACCTCTCGATAGACCTCAGATAAAGAAATGACTTTCTTTCTACACTCAATAAAGTTATTTGATAGCTGAACATACATACATAAAAGGTGTTATAACATACTTAAAGCAAAATCAATCATCTAAAAAGTTCTTCTAAACTGTGTACTAAAGAAAACAAGGATGAGCCAAATTAAGAGGGTAAAGATATGTAGAGCCCATATCATATATGGATTGGGATCACTCCCTTGCAAGCAACCATTAGTTTTATCCATCTGCAAATCATCCATCAAATTTTTCACATGTCACAAACCTGCAATAAGAAAACTCAGAATCCCAAGCCATGATAGGAGCATAATAGATCAACATAAAACAAAATCAATTATCTAAAGTGCCTCTGATCAGGTTTTCGTCAAAATCAATTATTAAGAAGAGGAAAACTGAGAATTGATATGAGATAATCACTTCCAAATAGATATCAAACGATTGTACCAGTGATCAATCAGAGACAACTAACAAAGAAATAACCCGATATAAAGAGTAACTATCTCCCGAAAAATATCCTAAGTTTGAAATTTTATGAACATGAAGTAACTTACGAACATGTTAGGCTTCAATTCCTTCACGATTTGGGGCGTTTCGAGATCCTCTTCGTCCTCCTCCGTCTTTTGCTTCATCGACGATCTTCTAAATTGATCGTTCGAGAGAGAACACACGAAAACCAGAAAAGCCTTGTTTTGAATTTCAACAAACGAAATCGGACCGTTGCGTCGAAGAGAGAGTCTTCGATTTCTCTTAAGTCGGTGGTGATTTCTGGGTTTTAGGAGACCAAACGGTCGAAACTCGAAAGATCTCTAATGATACTTTTCTGGATTTAAATCACGTTTCACGTCCACGATTTATTTATGACCGTTTTTAGAGTGTCATCAATTTAACTAAACCAACACTTACAATTTAACCAAACCAATCTACAGTTTAACCAAACCAGTCTTCGATTAAACCAAACCAAATTCAGAACCGATACTTTAAATTCTATTATTTCTTTTACGTCATCGCCATATTTGAAATTAATCCATCATTATGAGATCCTTTCAAATCTTTTCTTTATAATTCTTATACAGTATTAATTCAACGGCTATAATAAAAGAAAAAAAATCTCATCTTCTATATATGGCCCTAACTAAACTCGCAAATCTAATCAGGAGTTGAATTTAAAATAACAAATTTAAAAAAAATAAAAAAATAAGCAAAAAAAAAGACTCCCTGTACTTAGAGATAATAGCACAAAGAAAAGAGGTTGGATCGATGATATAAGAAGGGGCGATAAGTGAAAGAGTAGTTTCTGGGAAGAAAAAAAAACAAAAAAAAAAAGAGTAGTTTCTGTACAAAAGTTAAATTCCAAAATTTAGTTCATATTTGATTGATTCAGAAGTATTTTATAATCTAGCACTATGAAGAAATCAATCATTTCAACACAATCAAATCACCAAAACTAATATTGATTCCTAAAAAACAAGAGGAGAAAAGAGAAACATAGTTATCGTTCTTTATTATATTTGTTGGATTTCCAGGACTTGGAACACTTATATGGTCCTCATTGATAACTCATTTAATAGTTTGTTATGTTCATGAATGCATGGTACTAGAGTAAAGATATGTAGAGCTTTTTGTTGTTTGTTGGTGAGTATGCAACACATGTAGGTTTGTTTTTGTTGTCATCATTAAGCGAGATTAGAGAATCTTTTGACCAGAATTGGACTGGAAAATCGTTAAAGGCTCGATTAGAAATTGGTCCATAACTCTATCAGTTGCCTCACATACTATCTCATCGTGATCAGTAGAATCGCCAGCCATGTTGAAGCCATTGAATGGCAATTTTTGGAGTACCTAACTCGACCTCCAAAAAGTCTTTGGTAAATCTTCCACATGCCAAACATGGCTCCTTGTGATTCGAGATCATCCATAAGTTTTTCCTTCTCCCGAAAGATTTCTGAGTAAATTTCAAACTAAGTTTACTGGAAAGAGATGAGCGTTTGAAATTTAAGAAAGATACAATCATAGAACAAACAATCACATTCCACTCAAATCTTAATCTAACCCAGCCACCAAATGCTAAAGTTTCTTGAGAAATTCTAAAAAAAAAATATTTACACAATAATTTTATCTAATTATGTGTTTGAGTCTATTTTTACTGGTGACTAGACAACTTAACACATTAAAAGAATATTTGTGTTTTCTGCATTTCATGCATACAAGAATATATGTGTACCACGATTATATTACAAGTACAGTAAAACCTCTATAAATTAATAATAGTGTGATCGCGAAATTCTATTAATTTATAGAGTTATTAATTTATCGATAAATTAATAACTCTTAATATATGGAGAGATTTTGGTTAATTTTGTAAACTTTTAAAAATATTTTACCGGAAAAGGGATTCTTCGTTATAATCAATATCTTTCTAGAACCATTTACAAGTACGATACTTTTGAGTGGTTTTCTCACTTTTAAGAGACTCGAATAATTAAATATTTTTATTTATTAAAATATATTTGTTAAGAGATTCATGTGAAATATCTTCAATGAAGGTGCTCTTATATGTCATTAATAATATTAAAAAAAATTGTCAACAACTTTTAGTTAGAGCTCAAAATAGTCATTGAATGTTGTTTACATATTTTATTAATAATAGTTGTAATGACCGGTACCTATGACCCTAACAAAAAAATTAACGTTGAAACATATAACCAAAAAGTAGTCCAAATACTTTAAATTTAGTTTCCCATTAGAACTTTAGACTCATAAGTTTTCTTAAATAAAAGGGTTTTGTACAAAAAAAAACTTCCAACTCGATAATTTTGCAACTTTACCCTCATTCTCTAAAAAATACGGACTAATCCTACGAAGTCCAAAATAATATACAATAAAACCCTTAAACGTATATTCAAATACAAATATTATTATTTAAGTTCTTACAAAACACACAAACCAATCGCCAATTTAAGGTCTAAAATAATATTAAATAATATAATATTATTTATTATCTTACAAAACACACAAATAAAAAAAATCAAATACATTCTAAATTTTCTTTAGATTTAAAAAATATTCCGACCCCCATAAAATAAATCAGTATGTTTTAATTATTATTTTGGTTTCAAACTTTTAAGTGTTTACTATTTTTTTATTACAATCATAATCTAAGAGTTTATGATAGTGTTGTGGATGTGTCACAACTATCTACATATAAAATTTCATTATGCATGTTATTGTCAAAAATGTATTTACTTTCCGTAAAGGAACTCAATTGCATAGTTTAATGTCTAACTGCAATTAAAAAGTTTATACATGAAAATAATAGTTTTTTCTTTTCACAACACTTACACATCCAACACTAAACAATGTGATTTCATTTTCATCTATAATATCGTCTTCGTGACTTCAGATTACTCTTTACATATCGTTTTTTGTTATCTTAAGATGTTAATTTTTTAGATATAACATCAACTTCGTCTTCTAAAAAATGAACTTATTAGTGTACTTTAAATATGTTGTTTCTGCCGATTTTTTGTGTTAAAAGCATTTAATTCAAATGATTGAATTTAAAAAAATTAAATTATAAAATTGTAGTTTCACTTGAGATATATTATACAAATTGCATATTATTTTTTGTTTAATTTGTTGTACAACTCATGAATAATATAACTATTGATTATTCTTTTTGTTAGAAAATAGATTATCATATTTTTAAATTTTCAGATTTTTTTTTAATAATTTTACCAAAAAGTGTGACCTTACAATGTATATTTTAAATTAAAATTGGTGAGTTTAGTAATTCTTTTAATTTTTAAATGAATTGTAGTAATAAAAAAATAACTTTGTAATATATTGTTCTTAGAAATTAATGTTTCACTTCAAATTTTACTTCATTCTAAAACTCATTAAAACATTCAAAAGTTTAAAATATGAACATTTTTTTCCTGTTAAAAAAGTGGAATAATATTATTATTGCAGATAAAAAATTATGTATTTTTTAATATTTTAAATTTCATTTATTTTACATAAATTTTTTTTATTTAGTTTAAATTTTTATTAACTCTAAGTAACAGAAATATGCACAATAAATATTTTGGATATACTTTGATGCAAAAAAACAAACAGTGTTACTTAGGTGGTTGCTTAAGTGGACATCTTAAGAGAAGTGAAGACTCTCTAATTATATATGACTAGTTCATATGTGCAAAATGATTTCTTTTGTCGTCCTTTTAAACATTGCAGGCAATGCACAAGGTGATTGGATTCTATAAAGAAAACACAAACATAATCATTGACACATTCACATCTCTCGGGTATGATGTATATGGAGGAAAGAATGCGCCTTACGTATGGGTTCACTTCCCGAACCAAAGCTCATGGGATGTGTTTGCTGAGATTCTGGAGAAGACTCATGTGGTTACAACTCCAGGAAGTGGGTTTGGACCAGGTGGTGAAGGGTTCGTCCGTGTCAGCGCCTTTGGTCACAGAGAGAACATCTTAGAGGCATGTCGAAGATTCAAGCAGCTTTACAAATGAAGAACCTTGTTTTGTAATCGTTCCTCATCATCATCACCCTCTTTTATGACATGATTTGAGTTAAAATAATGTCGTCTCCATTGTTTTCTGGAATTTGTAGACACCAATGTTTCAAGCAGTTGGCAAGTATTTTAATAACGCTAAAAAAGTACAAATTAGTGAATTAGTTAGCGAAATAAAATATTTAAGTTGGACGGAGAAAGTGACGTCAAAAATCAAATTGGATTGAGAAGGGTGTTCCCGTAATTTCAGCTTGTTGAGCATAGAATATCCAAAACAAGTGACAACTGACTCATTTTCTACATGATATTTTAATTAATTACTTCTTTTGTTTCTATATAAATATAGTTTAAAGATTTTTATTTTTTTCCAAAATAAGTGTTGTTTTCAACTTTCTATGCAAATAATAAATATATTTAATACTTTTTAACCAATTATATTTAATCATATATTTTTTTGTATTAGTTGAATTGGTTATGATTAATGATGTTTTTATAGTATAAAAGAGGGAGATTAAATGAGATTTTTATGATGTTCCATTCATGTCCTCTGTTTTTAGCAAATGTTGTAAACTCTGATATTGGTTTTTAATAAAGCTATTCGAAGGAAAAAAAAATGAGATTTTTATGATTTCTTAATATGTGTGTAAAAACCTTAAACTACAACTAATCATCATGGTCTCTGTCACTTCATTGTAGAAGGTTAGCCGCTTCCCGTAGAATCTTACAATGATGTCATAAATTAACAACGTCTTGCAGTAATTTCCTTCCCACTTTGAAGGCCTAAGCCCTGAGATCTTTGTCTCCTAGGCCTGACTTGTCATATTCAGTGAGTACTTAAGGCAGATATCAACATAGAGTCTAAAAGAATGAATCAAGGAATGAGAGTTCCAGTATGTGTAGGGTGACTACTTGTCTTGTGTAAGAGTCTAAGTAGTAGAAGTCATCATTAGTGTCTTAGTGGTGAAAGTAGTATAAGTGTGTTGTGTGAGAAATAAGGATTATCCAAGTTAATCAATGTAGAAGATTAAAAAATAAATCGTTTCTTGTTTGTGTTTCTAAAACAAAAAAAAAAAACTAAAAACCAAACAAGAGATAGAGAGATTGTGAGAATTACAACACATGGTTTAGACAACGGCTTATGTTATGGTCAAAGTAAAATTGTTCTACGAGTTTTACCTTGGATCATCTCTGGAGCAAAATGTGTACAAATATCAAATCCTGTTTATGAGGCTTTACTTCCAACATGCACCTTAAAGCTCCCAAATACATTGGGCGGGATGATTATCTTAACAAAATAATGTGGCCTAATAGTCATTAAAAGAATAAAATTTGTGGCCTAAATATCAAAAAAAAAAATTGGTGGCTTAGCCAATTGCCTTTTTGCTAACACCATATATCCCGACAACTCGAACTCCTCTAGTTTGTTTTGTTTTTCATCTATTGTTAAAAACTTTAGCAAATTAACATTTACTTAAATTAAAGAGATTATTGAATATGTTTGCCCAAAAAAAAAAAAAAGTGAGCTATAAAGCAAACTTCAATCTTATGTGTGTTTTGCATTTAAGTAACTAGAAAATGAGCGTGGGTTTAGTAATATATTATATTTTTATAGTAGTCAAATTTTTATAATTATAACAGTTGAAGAAGATAACTCTAAACGTTAAAAATTTGACTAATATCTGTAAAAAATGTATATTTGATATTTTTTAGACAATTTGTTTTTTCTTTTTTAATTGCATAATCTAATGTATAAATACACTTAAAAAAGTTTCTATGAAAATATTAGTTTTTTTTTTTCATAACACTTACACATCTAACACTTAAATAAGGTTATTGATCTTCATCCGTGATAGAGTCATTAAGATTTCAGACCACTCTCTAGCCTACTGTTTTTTGTGATTTCAAACCACTATTTGGCTTAGTGTTGTTCTTATTTTGAGTTATTAATCTTGTGATGCAAACTTAACATCGTCTTGTCAAATGAAAACATAATATACTTTAAATATGTTTTTTACCAAATTTTTGAGTTAAAAAACATTGGATTTAAATGAGAAACTCTCAAATGTGTTTTTCTATTTGATTATGTTATAGAATTGTAGTTCCACTTGGGATATATGTTACATAATTTACATATCACTTTTTTTAGTTAACAACTTACATATCACTTTAAGTATATTTTGTTATACAATTCATGGATAATATAACCATTATTATTATTATTTTTATAGAAGATAGATTATAACGTTTTTGAATTTTCATGATTTGTTTCTATAATTTTTTTGTCATCAATTTGTTTCTGTAGTTTCACAAAAAAGTGTGACTCTTTTAATGTCTTTGTCTTAAATGAAAAATTTTAAGTTCAGTTTAGTAATTTTTTTTAGTGAACATTTAATAATAAAGAAAATCTTGTAGTATATTGCTCTTATAAATTAATATTTCAATTTAAATTTTATTTTTCTCTTTAAAATTGTAGAAACACAATTACGTATAAAAATTTTACTCTACCATGCATTTAAATATGACTTCCATTCTAAAACTCATTAACTTATTCAAAAAATATGAAGTATGATCATTTTAAATTTTGTTTATGTTAAAAGTTGAATTATATTATTATTATTGATATAAATGCCATAGTATTACTTTCACTATTTTAAAATTTGATTTATTATATTTAATTCGTTTTTCTTTAATTAAAATTTCTATTAGTTATAACTAACATCAATATAAATAAATATATATAGATTCTCTCGTATAATTTTCACTTTCACACACATTTGTTGCCAAAGAGAAAAACAAATATATATGATTCTATATGATTTTTCCAATATGATTTTTTTAAAACAATATCTGACGCACAAATGTTTTTAATATATATGTGTGAGTACGTATTGAATTTGGGGTTTAAGCTTGAAAATGAGGAATCAATTATGATGTAGATTTAGGGATTTATAAGTTACTTTATACATCTATGTTATTGCAAGAAGCCTAGAAGTTGATTACATTCATACTTTTATATTTTACAGATTTTAACGCACTTAAAAGTTTGATAGAATACCAAAAAGAATCAATATCTTTCTAAAAGGAATTTAAAAATAAAAGAAAAAAATGAATGGATGAATGAAAACATAACGAAAAGTATCATGATGTAAACAAAATTTACCAAAAATGACATGTTATGACGTATATTTGACTATGTATTTAGTTTAGTAAATAGAGGATAAACAAATTTAATTCACTATCAATATATTTTATTTAACGCTAAAAATTTTTAGAAAAATAATATTAGTAAGGACATTGGTTAATTATTACATGTTTTTTTTTTTACAAATTTTGTAGATTATATTATAGTTTTAAGTAAATAATATATATGTTGAATTTTAATCAAATCAACCATGAATTTAAACATAGCAAGTTTGGATTTAAATTATTTTAAAATGCATATTAATCCTTTATGTATTTTGTTGATGTCGGTCAAGGAAGAACTCGATTTTAGGAAGACGACGCAAAAAAAAAAGTATTACAGGAAATGTTGTAGATGTGTTTCTCAAATTGTAAATTAACCCTAAGAAGGCTAATTATGGTTCAAGAGGAATCAAAGACCAGCGAGCCAAATCACCATATTGTGAGAATTTGACTATTGCACTCTTTTTTTCTTATCTAGGGTTTGTCCTAATGGGTTTACCTAGAAATATTTTTAACAAGTCAACATGAAGTCATCAAGGAATCATTTACCAAACAATTGATATGAAGATGTTACAAGTACATATAGTTGATGTACTTGCTGACGGACAGGCTGAACTACTCGCTGAACTACCTGCTGCACTACTCGTTGATCTACTCGCTGAACTACTTGCTGATGTACCAGGCCAACTGAAGCCAAACAAGGAAATCTTCCTTATTCTACACTTGGACGAACCTCAAAGCTACATATGGAAACCAGGAGAACATCTAGACGACATAAGATATGTACCACACGAACTTCGGTACACCTTACCACACAAGAACCCGCGGAGTTACTACTTGCCATATATGGAGCCAAAGGATATCAACTTGCAACGGCTCTTTCCTTCTTTGTTTGTGCGCTTGTGTGAGACTCTTGAGAACCTCCAAAAGCGTTCAAGACATCACAACTTCCTCCCTAAGTTTAAAAGATACAAGGCACACCTCACTTGCCTTACTTGGACCGATTCTAATGGTCCAACGGCCATATTTTCATTAAATATTGTGATTTGTTTCTTCTTTTAGAGAATTAGAATATTGTAGATGAGCCTATGCAAGCTCATTATTTCGTTCATTGTAAAGCACTCTTGATCATATTAAAGTAATAGAAACGTTTTCTTCTTATCAAAGTTGAGTCTTTGTCGTTTTGTTCTTTAGTTCTTTGTGAGTGAGTCACTTAGTACTTTATTACTTCATAAACCTGTGGATTAAGTTTGTTGATGGATTCAACATCCTTCATTCGTTCATGGATCAAGTGAGTCGATTATCCCACCGATTGAGTGTGTTAATTAATCACCCTACTATCCATTGAATCACCCCTTGATTCACAAGAGAGTGCTTTAGAGCCAGCTCGTGAATTCCACCTTCCGCGTGACAAGCTTGGAAATCTTTTTATCATCAAGTGATCATAAGTTTGGATTAGTTCCAATCTTGTATCCAAATTGAAATCAAATATAAACAAAAACAAAACCCAAAATGACATGAATACTATTAGGGGTGGGTATGGGACGGGCCGAGTATCCTTCAATTTTAAGATACCCTTTACTCGACCCAACTCATACGTGTGTTAAAAAAAATTTACTCTTACTCGACCCGCAAATAACGGGTACCCGAAAAATGGGCATCCGATAAAAATAGTTGACCCGCTAGATATTACCTTACCCGCATATTTATTGATAATACATGTGTAAAAAACTCTATGCATATTTATTGATAATACAAGTGTAAAAAATTCTGTAACTGCATACTAATTTCATATTCAAAATAGAATTATCAATTTACAAAAAAAGAAGAATTTATAAACATATACAACATAGATTTCCAAAAATATAAAATTACAAACTAACTAATTTTACTACTCCCTCCGTTTTAAATTAGTTGTCGTTTAGAAGTTAAATTTCGTTTTAAATTAGTTATCGTTTTAGGTTTTCAGTGCATATTTTTGACAGATTTTCCAATTTTATCCCTACTCTCTTAGCTTATTAATTGATATTATCACATAAACCATTATATTAATTAGGAATAAAACAGAAAAATTAAATGTTTTCTTAATAAACGTAAAAAAAAAGCTTTAAACGACAACTAATTTAAAACAGAGGGAGTATAAGATATATTTATAAAATTTTAGTAATATTATAAAACAGTAATAAAGCGGGTATTTATTGGTCGGATAGTGAAGCGGGTAACATGTTGGGTAACGGGAATTAAAAAAATAGTAATATTCGATACTCGATCTTTTTTTTTTTTTGTCATCATCATCGATACTCGATCCTTACCCACAATAATAAAATTACAATACCTTTTACCCAATTCTAAAGTCACAAATATCTCTTTTTGAGACGGGTATAGATCGGGTAACAAATCGAATACGGATAACGGATATCAATGCCAAACCCCAAATAATATATATAAAAATACGAACATAAATAAAATCCGGCACGTATCTGCGGGTCTTAGATATAATCAATACAATAAAACCCCTTGAAACTCTCCAGGGCTTGACACATCAGATTTTTTAAGCTTTCTAAAGCTGACACCTCAGTTAAAATTAAAGACCAATGAAAACATTCTAAATAATACAGCTCATGTTTATCTTCCAATTATATCACTCTATTTTTCCACCTCACTATTTTTTTAGATTAGGTCCATTTAAAGTAAAAGCCCAATTAATAACCCACTTAGTTGACAAAAAAACTTAAAACCATTTTTCCACCCTTTAATCTTTCCAGCCCAATTCTCTTTGCAGTCCAATTTTCTCACAGCTTCAGCTCCAATCTCCTCTTCAATCAATTAATCGATTGGGAAACCTAAAGACAAAGCTATCAGATATGGCTATATTTCTGTGCAGCCTATGAATAACAGCAAAAAGAGGCGAACATACAATGAGCCACCGAGAAGAGAGAGAAAGCCAAACACTGCCATAGCCAATGACCAGCTCATCTATCTACCGAAGGAGATGATTGGGTTTGGTGTCCCTAATAGACCTGGACTTATGATGAACAGAGCAGTCCCAGTTCCGGATATTGCTTGTGGCCCGCCCTTCTTCTACTACGAGAACGTTGCCATGGCACCAAAAGGTGTTTGGGCCACGATCTCCAACCACTTGTACGACATCGTTCCTGAATTCGTGGATTCAAAGCATTTTTGTGCCGCTGCGAGATAGAGGGGGTATATTCACAACCTGCCAATCCATAATCGGTTTCAAATTCAGCCTCCACCGCACAATACAATCCAAGAAGCCTTACCCTTAACCGTGTACTTAAATCATCATCCTCATCTTCACTCACAACTTCCACATCTTCGTAAGTCTCCACATTTCTCAAGGGTTTGATTTGGATTTCGATTTCAGACTGAAGTTGTACAAAATTTTTGTCTGATTTGATCTTGTTGTTGTAGTTTTTGGATTTAAGAATGTGTCATTGTCAATGGAAACTGTTAGGCCATTTTTGTTTCCGAATCAACAATTTTCAAGTCTCGAGCTTGATTGTGGAAGACTTGGCAGCTATTGACATATTGGGGTTTGTAAAGAATTGGGTATCCATTAAACTTCTCTGTTTTTTTTTCTTCCCGAGCGTCCAATCTGAAGAGGAATTCCTCAAGGTCTGATTCATCTCCTAAATTAAACCCAGAGGTACGTTAACACAACCCCCAAAACTCTTCAATTCCCTTTTTTGATATAATTGTTCGTGTTATGTTTGAGTTTCATTTATATTTTCTAACCTTACAGTACCAGAAAAATTATTCAGGTAGAGTTAGAGATGAGAATTCTAATTCACACGCCGATGCTTCTCAAACAATGACATTCAAGGCGATTGGATCACCAAAAAACGAAAGAAAAGAGTCTCTTTCTAATTTTAGTAGAGAGCACCAGGTTTGCTATCTCCTTCTGCTAACTTCATCTCTAAACGGGTATTTGTATTTCTTGCAAATTCATTTTCTGTAAACGGTCTAAATGCCATTTCCATAGCATACTGATGCTGGCAAGATTCAAAATGCATCCTTTCTTAATGCGTTGTCAAGGTTAATTTTTTACATTTCTTATGTTTCGAAATAAATTGCTTTCTTCTTTAATTACGATGCTTGTTTCTTCACAAGTCTGGTGGAGTTGTAGCGAGGGACAAATATTGTCAAAGTTCAAAGACTTTTAGGATTCAGGTAAATATAGTCAATCCATATATTTTATTATCCAATTTTTATGCCTTTGGAAATGAAATTCATAACTTAAAATCTTAAATTTTCCAGAAATATTTTCACGGTCTATCGAAGAACTCTCTCTGCATGCCAATACTTCGAGTTTTTGTGATTTGCAAGTCCTCCGAATTGGGATCTGCTGCATTCTGTTCTCGCTGTCTCATACACAAAAGAACCATACCAGATTGTCTCAAGGTAATCTCTAAAAGTTCTTGTTGTTTCCAAAATCCAAAGCTTGTTTCTTTTGGTCCTCGCATCTTTATTTATGTTTCTTTCTTTCTCTATGTTTTTTTTTATGATGCAGCAATGTTTCTGGGTTTGTGTATGTGAGTTCTTGATCGCTGGATATTTGTCATGGCTTGAGGAGTCCAGATAAAAAAATTAACCTTGACAACGCATTAAGAAATGATGCAGCATCTTCGATTACGTATCTTTAATTACAAATATCCTTTTTCCTATATAAAATGGGTAAGGTTTGCTTACAGTTCTGAGTTTAAAAGATTGTTGTTGTGGATTAGATGGGTTTGTCTTTTGTAATTTGATATTAAGAAGTGGAAAAAAAAATCAAATAATGGTAATATTCAAGTGCGTTAAAAATAATCAAATGGATAGTAGTTTTATTTTTCGGTTCAACGCATATTCATGTTGTGATGATGTGTAAAGCATTTTTATATTTGAGTGTTATTCGAATTTATATTTTTGAGTTGATAGTATTTCGGCTTATTTTTAACTTCATATTTGTTTATTGTTTAAATTCAAGTTTCGATATTTTTTTGTTTGTGTTACAAAAGAAGCAAGTCAATTTTCACTGTGTAAACCAAAACTATAAATTTTATTGTGAATATGGTAATGCATAATCTTAATTTAAGCAAAAGTTATTAGTAATAAAAATAATTTATAAAAACTTTCCCGCGGCGGAGCGCGGGTTCTTACCCTAGTCAATACAATAATAACACTAAGGATCTCTCCAGATCTGACACCTCAGCATTTTGGGATGTTCTCAGGTCGACACCTCATTAAAAAAGTCGTCCAATAAAAACATTTCGTTAATACAACTCAGATTCCTCAACGAATAATAAATTTTCTCGGTTCCATGTCATTTCTTTTCTCTTAAAAAACGACTCTTCTTTTTTCTTTTTTTTTAACATCTTCTTATCACGCCACGTAACATCAACGAGATCTACGTTTACGGAGACATCAACGACAGCTGCGTTTATGTCGGAAGTTTGTTGTTTTCGCCGGAATCATCAATGAGAGCTGCGTTTTGGTGATAGGTTCGTGAATTAGTCTGTGAGATGAATCAGATCTCTAGAATTTCCTCTTGATATTGGACGCTCATGGAAGAGGCTAACTAAATCCATCCGTCAAAGAACCTCGGAGTGTAATAGATAACGATGAGATCCATCATCTTCAACATCACAACCACCATCAACCAAATCTCAAAGCGGAGCAACTGTGTGGCTGCACTGTTATACAATTACAGAAGTTAGATCTTAAAGCTCAAGAGAAACCATTTGTTGATTTACACTTAACAAGTCTCTTGACCAGATTTAGGTGTCATGAAACTAGGAATCTCGATTGTATAATAATGAGTTTAGTACATTTCAGTTTGTATTCAATGATTTTAGTACATTTCGCTTAACAAACTTCGATTAATAAGAATTAACATAAGGTGCTCATGACATGTCCATGAAATGAACTGTGCTGACATTAGGATCGTTGTATAATTAAGGTTTATATTGGATTCGTGATCGACTTTTTCCTTTGGTGAATATTTTTGGATTTGAGTTTTGAAAATTGAAAAGATAAGCTCTTACACAAGTGTTGGGAGAGGTATACCAGTTGCTAAATGGTTGAGGGAAACGTCAGGCCTATGACACATTTGAGAAGTTAGGGATTTCAACGTTAGTGTTTTTCTTGTTCTCTTTTGTGATAGTTCAGTGGGTGATTCGCTGTTTGCAGTTGCACCATGTCGAGTTTGGTAACATGGATTTTGATCTTGATCGTGTTGCTAAAGATAATGTATGAGGACTGGGTAAACGTAACTGAAATTTGAAACTCTGTTTTTTATGGAAACGCACGTGACACTAAAGATTCTTAAAATGATATAGCAAGGGGAAATCATTTGAGATTTGTTATTGCTCGCTGCTACCACCATAGCTTGTCTTTTGGTTCAGATTGGAGTTCAATTTTATTACCAAAAGAATATACTCAATTGGGTTTTACATATTAGATATGGAATCATTATCGTTATTTTTTCTTCCTAGCCACAATTCTTAAATCAGCTATATGACAACCGATAAAGTAACAATTTAACTAAAAAATAAAGATCACCTTTGGTGATACGAGGGAAAGTAAGTGTCTCAGGGGATTAATAGTTGGGTGAAAGGAAAAAAAATGGAAAGTGAAAAAATAAACACGACGTCATGTGATAATAAAGAAGGCATAGCAAAAGAGAACATTTCTTTACGGATCAGAGAGAAGGATTGATTTGATTTGTCTCTTATACTCAATCTCTAATGAATGCATTGAGTTACTTGGGAATACATTGCATCAGTTGGTTTTGTTGATGAGGTGTTTTCAATTGGGTTTAATGATTTGTTCTCTACATTGTTCTGATTTAAGCAAGACACATTGTTGACGTTTGTAACAATTGCTCTTTCGTTCTTTCGATTTTGGAGTAGAAAACATCCTCTTGATTTTCAGATTATGATGTTTCTGAGGTCGAAATGTAGGATCGGTTTGTAATGCTTTCATCTCTCTAAGATTGTTCTTTTTAATTGTTTGTAAATTTTGGTGGAAAATGCACAAATGTTAATGATTAATTGGTTATTATTAGTGATCTATTTTGTATCTAGAGTATATACATCATCATAGCAAAAAAATGATAAATAACTATATATTTGTGGTTTATGTTTTTAATGAAAGTGATCTTACGCCGGCTCAAACGCTTGATCTTTTATGTTCCAAGAACTACGTAATCGTAATGGTGAATATAAGATAAGAGAAAGACAAGGCCAAATGGTAGGATTCCAAGGATCTTTTCAAATGCTAAGAACCATATGATTACCATTTCGGAAGTGTCTAACCAAGAGAAGGATGAGACTATCTCAAGATTAAAGGCTAAGATGGCTGAAATGGAGACGAATTCTACTAAGAAAGATGATGAAATCTCAAAACTCTCACATGATCTAGAGTCTTTAAAGAAGTCCTCGTAGGCTTACACCGGTTTTAACTCGATGCACAAAACTTGAAAATCGTAACAATGGAAATACGGTGGGATCTCATATATCTACTAAGAAAAAGAAGTCTAATACATCAACAATAAATGAAAAGGTAGTTATAACTTATACATTATTATTTTGGTGTGTGCTTTTAAATTCAGTCAAAACCAATAAAACCAGTAATTGGCATGTGTTACTTCTATTTTGATAGAAGAGTGATCATAGTAACCGAAATTTTATGTAATTGATGTTTACATAATGTAATGTTTAATTCGGTAGTAGTCATTTAGCGATAAACTACTAATATATATGTTTTTTTGGACAAACTACTAACATATATGTAAGTAGTCATAATGTGGAATGTGACTAAGATATCTAGATTGGCTTTGATCAAACCGATAAAACCGATAATCTGATCAACCATGAAAATCTATTAAATTTGGGCATCAATTACGAGTTTAAAATAGCCTATAAAAAAATTACCAACTGAAAATAGAGCTATAATTTTATTTTTTCAAGTCACCTTTCTTATTAGATACTATTAAACATTAATGTTGGCAAAGAGACACTATTATTATAATTACAAAATCTAACCACATAAATAAAAAAATAATCCCGAGTAATAAAAACTACTAAAATCTAAGTAAAGATAAAACATCAAATTCTAAAAAAAATTATATTATTAGGGAATCATATTTATATTAAATTAAAAAATTCAAATTAGTTTATAGTTTCATTTTATATTCAATGATTTTAGTATATTTCTCTTAAAATACTTTGGTTTAGACAAATAAATGTGCTAGAAATCTTATCAAGGCTATATGGAATTTGAGTAAAAAGCATCCACCTCATGCATTGTGTTGCCTTAGAAAGACACTTGATGCCAAACAAATTCTTCAAAAATGCAAGGTACCACATGTGTTTGATTTAATAATTAATGTTTTCAAACAAATATGATTTAATTATTACAAATTATCTTTCTACTAAAAAAGTTATCCAAAAAATTCCCGCAGCGTAGCGTGGGTTTCGTCCTAGTAAATACATAAATATCATTTGCGTAGCAAGCCACGAAGACCCTTATTATGAGAAAAGAACTAAATCACATTAGAAACCCACGAAAGCCCAATTATATTTTTGTTTTCTACTTGTCAACTTCTTAATTACGTTTCTTTATAATGTCATCATCAAAAATCCATTTTGCTTACTGCTTCTGGCACTGTGTGGGATATGGCCCATGGGCCTGACGTAAGAAAAACAAAGTCCATTGCCATCTCGAATAATTTATGAAGCCCTTTGTCACAGCAATCCTGGTTATTGAGATTGCATTATATAATCTATGCTAGTTGCGTACTTTGCTGGCATGTTGATCATATTGTTTTGGTGGGAGTAAATGCATGTATAATTGCCTAGCGATGTCAGAACATGAGAGTTTTCTCTTGACATACCCATAGCTAGTAAATGAGCTCTACCTTGGTCCTTAATTAGTATCAAGTGTCAAAAACATGCACACTATGTGAGTCCATGCCTACATGAATGATACTACCATTTAGATGCAATTTTTTAAAGTATATAAGATGCTTTCATCTAATGATTTTTTTCATCTAATGATCGTATTTTTTTATTTTTTGAATGAATGTAAAATTTATTTAACCAAAAAAGCATGTTACAATATATGCATCTTTAAATCGAATGTTGTTTTGAAATTAAAGGATCAAACATTTAATGATTGTATTATTAGTGATATACCTAGCCTCATGGGTTTAAGAGATAGAGTATATTTTAATGTGTTTTTCATCAATCAGTTAAGTTTTAGCAAGAATAACGAAAGTTAACTTTCTAAGAGACTTTAGTTTGAATTAATCCATGAGGTAGAGATACAACATGATACGAAAATTGTATAGAAATTACAACCTTATATGTTACAATACATACAAAATACCAAATTGAAGCACATTTTTAACATACTTTTACTGCTTTTTTTGATGTACACATCCTTTTCCTACTCCTAGATTTTAAAAAGAAAATCAAACATCACTACAGCAAGCTTATAAAGCATAAGTAGCTGCATAACCGAAAAACCAAAAGAAGTTGATAAAAATAAATTTTAGAGAAAAATGGAATGAAAAAAAAAACAATGGTTTGAAAGTTAAACTATATATTTATGAAAGTTAAAAAATGACAACAAAAAGAGCATGTCAGTTTTGAAAGCTTGAGACATTTTTCTTCCAAGTCCGGAACAAATTTTAGACCGTTGATGATCTCTTAGCGATCCTCATGATTGGTCAATCTCCGGAAGGTGATTGGTGCACCATGTTGAGGATAAAGCAACATTAGGACGGTAGGTGCATGTTGGTAAGTAGGAGCCAAGTGAAAGGTGAAGCGTTGGATCATTACCGCGAGTGTCAATTTGGCCTGAAGTATAGCAAGATTCTGACCAATGCACGTTCGAACTCCGAGGCCAAACGGTATGAAGCCAACAGGGTGTTTGGCAGCACGCGGCACTCCATCCGCAAACCGAGCTGGATTGAATTCGTTCACGTCATTACCCCAAATGGCTTGGTCATGATGAACCGCTATGATTGGTATTAGAAGCTCCGTGCCACATGGAATTTTGTACCCTCCTAGCTTCACATCCGATTTAGCGCGTCGAATCGTAGCAACTATTGGTGGATACAACCTTAAAGACTCGTTCAAGATCATACTCAACTGCAAATTTAAAAGAGGTAAAACAATCATCAACATATCTTCTTTGTACATATACCCTTTTGCCCTTGAAACTTGCCTTGATATATGGAGAATTATAGCCTTATAAAATTTATAGATTAGGCGACAAAAAGACCATAATTAACGGTAACGGAAACTGTCTATCAACAATTCGCCTTTTATCTGTAATTAATGATATATTTCCAAAATTGAAAGAAAACAAAGCAAAGACAGAAAGAGAAAGCGCACCGTTTTAAGCTTAACGACATGGTCCTTGGTAGGGACATCACGTGAGCCACAGACCCTGAGGACCTCATCACGTGCTTTGGCCTGCCACTCCGGGTGCATGGATAGCAAGATGGTCGTCCACGTCAGCAGATTAGAAGTTGTCTGTTTCCCGGCGAAGAAAAAGCTTTTACACTCCTCCACAATGTCCTGAACCGTCACATTCTTTGCCTGAATCATTAATCCCAATAAATCCTTCGCCGCCGGCTCCTTACATTCTTCGCCTTCTCCGTCTATTGCGTTCTGTCTTCGCCGCTCTATCAACTTCAACAATGACTTCCTTATCTCCTTGTCTAACTTCCAAGACTTCAAATTCCCTCTTGTCGGAAAAAATCTATCAAGAAAATCAATATTGATAAAATTAACAAGACCAATACAAGAAAAAAAAATCGAAAAATCGAAAAGTCGAAAAAATATCGAAAAATGATTTTGAAATTTATTACCTATAGCCAGGAATGAAAACTTTTTGAAAAGCTTCAGCACAAAGAAGCATTTGTTGAGCTTGAAGTCGAAAAATCGCGCGGCCATCTTCGTAGCTACTTCCAAAAGCTGTTCTACTAATAACATCTTCAGTCAAAATCTGAAACCACTCATAGACATCAACCTCAACCTCACCGGTTTCCGATAACTTCTCGGACCATTTATCCACCATATCAGTCACACTCTTCAACACCACTGGTACAAGCAACTTAAGATTCTCCATATGAAAAGTAGGGCTAATGATTTTTCGATGATGAGCCCATTTTTCGCCTTTAAGACTAAGAAGTCCATCGCCTTCAAGTTGTTTAACCAAAGGGTGAGCTTCATTCTTCTCGTAGAACTCAGACTTAGAGAAGATCTCTCGGATCAAATCGGGATCGGCTACCGTTAACCGGAAAGTTGGACCGAACCAGACCAGAAATGTAGCACCTGAAATTAAAATAGGTTTTAGATTTAATTAGATGACAAAAGAAGCTGTAAAACATGAACAGATCCTCAACTTGGGAACTTTGACAAAAAAGAGGGTATGGTCACTGCTGTTGCTATTAATGCACTAAGTGCTCTCTCATAATTTACCACATTGGTGCTATTAAATTCACTGCACAGCAACCAAAATTTTCTCTTTTTTTCTTTTTTTTTTTGTAATTAGACTAAAGAAAGAAGACAAGAGTTAACAGAGAGGAAAATGATGACTAAGCCCGTGAGGAAAGAGTGGGGAAGAAACAGAGCCTCCTTTTTCACATCAAAGTACTGACATCATAATTTGATCATGACAAAACAAACACTGATAAAATAAAATAAACTCATTTTTTTTCTTTGTGTAATAAAACAAAAAAAATTTGCTTTGCTTGACATGAAAACACACTCTGTTGCATCTCACAGAGAATCAGACCAAAATCACAACGGTTCCAACTCCAAAAAAAAAACAACTTTCACTAACAAACCCAAATCACATAATTAACAAGCAAGTCTAAAACAAAATCTGGACACGTTTTCTCATTAAACCCAGAAAAAAAAACCCAAAAAAGAAAAAGAGACCAAACAGAAGTCTTATGTTTCAACTTTTAACCAAAGAGTTTTTCCATATAGTTTAACCAAAATCTGACTGATTAAAAACAGAGTAACCATAAGATGTGTCTGAATCTGAAAAAAAAACAGAGCAAATTGAGAAAAAGAGAATAAAACAAGAACTAACCATAGATTTTTCTCCAGTGATGGTAAAAAGAGAGAACTCTAGGAAGAATATTGTGAGAGAAAGGCATAGGATGAGAAGAAGCTTTAAGCATCATTCCAACAAGTTCTTTAACATTTCCGATGAAGAAATGATAAGGAGGACCTCGAATTCCTTGTTTTGAGAAATGTTCTTCAATCTTTCTTGGTCTCCACCATAACAGAGACATACCCTTAACTATTACAAGACTTAAGATTACAGACAAAACAAGAACCTTTGGAATGAACCAGCTGCTACTTTCTTCCTCCATTGTCGGAAAAACAAAAAAGAAAGAGAGAAAACACAAAAAGGAGAGCTAAAGTTTTCTTCTTTGGTCTCTTTTTTCGTTATACAGAGAGTGCCGGAGAAAGAGGGAATGAGGTGTTAAAAAGGAGAATTTTTTCTTCTTTTTTTTTAATTGGATTTTTGTTATTATTTTTTTTTTTCCTTTTTGTTTCTTTGCAAGTTTGGTTTCTTCTTATCTTGTTTCTTTTTGGATTATTTTCCTTGCTGGGCTATTTGAGCTTTTCTAGAGAGAGATGATTAAAGAGAGAGAGGCAAGGCCAACGGCGTAGGGGCCGCCATTGGAGGACAGTGAAGGGTCAACGAATTGAGGTTTTTTTTTCTAATTAAAATAATAGTAATAATGCAATTTTGTTTCATCTTTCATATGATTGTGATACAAGTCTTTTATTTTTATTTTTTAAATGAAAGTTGTCTCTAGTGAGTTTAATTTTTATTATTCATTCTTGTCGAATTCCACATCATTTTCTAGTAATATTGTAATGATTTTGCAGATGGCAAATTTTTATAGTTTTTTGTCCTTTACTCAGTTGTTGGTGCAACTGCTGAAATTAAATGTGTACTACTACTACTACCAGGATGTATGTATATATATCTAGAGTTTCTTATAATTTCACAATGTAACGTATATGGTATATAATATATGTATATATATATATATATTGTTAATATGATATGTAGATATTTTCCTTAAAATAATAAGGGCTATATTAATTGATATGCATAGAAGACTTGAAAATTAAAAATCTATTTATGATAAGTTAAAAATTAAGTAACTATGAAAGAGAAAGAAAAAGCAAATCAAAAATCTCCTTATACTTTTGATTAATAACAAAAATGCCATTGATTTAAGAAAATAGTTTTCTACTTCAATATATTCACGACACTGTTCATTCTGACGTTTAAGATACTGTTCATCACCGGATAATGTTCATCAACCACATAACAACACTGCTCATATGTGTGGATAACTATTTTATTTGTATTGATAACTATTTTATTTACATGTTAAATGGTATATTATCGTGATAAGATCATATAATATGTGTTACATTAATAGTTATCGTGATAAACGAGTTATCATATCATACAAAGTTAATATAAAGTATTAATTTAGAATTGTGAATTAATATTTTTTTAAAAAAAATCTTAATTAATTACATGATATACATATTATAAACATATCACATATAATGATAGCGATAACAATATTGATAACGCACTACACATACTTGTAACGGGTTAAGATATTAAATACATCTAATAATTAATATCAATCTGTTAATATATTAAATAGTATTACATATTGAAAAATTAGGATGGTGACGAGATACCTAACAAATGATTATGTATTAATTTGGATGATTGATTATTTATTTTACACATGTAAATTAAATTGTATGTCGATAAATTAACATTTAGCACAATACAAAAATTATAAACATGTTATCTAAAATATTAACGAGATACAAACCTTGCCAAACTTTTCCAATCATCAAATTTCAGAGACACCTTTCACCATATTTCCCGATCTACTCTTCCAATCTTGCCAAACTTTTTCAATCATCAATTTTTTCCAATGATGATCACTGACAGTTCGCCGGTTCCTGAGCTTTCAAAGTCACCTTTCATTTTTCTATCGTTACTTGAACGACACCACAATTGAACCGAAAACGGAACCATATATAGACTCCGCCGGAATCGAAAATCGCTCCACCTTGGCTTTGCCCTTCACGGAATTAAAAACCCACTTCGTTTTAACTTTGTTATGACAAGTTCATGTGATGAACTGTTGGCCGGAATTCACCGGAAATGGTTGACGAAGAAGAGAGAGGGAGAGGAAGATGAGAGATTAAAAAAAAAAAACAAATAAATAAAGAAGGATAGTAGAGTAATCTTCTTAGATTTATTACTGTAGAAATAGTACCTATTTTTACTCACCTAATTATACATTCGTCTGAGCATAGTTTGTGATATTTTCCAAATAATAACACATATCACAAACAAATAAGAAAATAAAAATAGAACCTAACATTTTTACTAATAAAGAATCAACATGTCACAAAACCTATAGAGTGCATACAAAATTGAAAGATTAGACCATCTCCATTGTATAATTTAATATACAAAATTTTTGTGGATGCCTTAACATAAATTTAATTACAAAATACTAATATTATATTATGAGTCTTAAAGACAATAACAAACTCAATAAAAAATTATTTAATGAAAAATAAAATGTCTCACATTCTCCAAGAAAATTATCTTAGAATATTAATATTTCCTTTTTAATGATATGTTAAGACAATCTACTCAATATGTCTAATGGAGTTGGTCTTAAAACGTTGTCTATTTAGAAATAATTATATATTTCTTACTTACTTAATTAGAATTCATCATCAGAATTTGAAATTTAGTAGCTAAATTAGCGATTAAAAGAAATAGAAATTTGAAACCGAGAGTTACACTATAAATTGTAGTATTAGTGTCGAAGTTAACAACAGAGTTGTAACTAAGCTATATTTGTAATTGCAGCGATACAAAACTATGCTGGTATATTTAAGTAAAGAAGGCAAATTTAAGTCATTTTTCTGAATGAAAGACACTTGGAATCAAACGCGAAGTGTGGTGCAATTACGGGACTGGTATAAGGGAATTTGATTTCCCATCGTACTCCAAAATACTCGTTCCTAACATGGTTTGCAACACACAATCGGTAGACCACAAAACAGAATGAGTGTATTGTATACATGAGTACACTCTAACTGCTTTTTTCGCCCAAACACAATGGAAATTCAAGACTATTTATTTTCCTCTCGTAGCTTTACTTCACATGTTTAGGAGAAGCTTACTATAGGAATTTTTCAACAGAGGTGTAGCTTAGATTTTGGTGATATCATATCGGTCGTATCGGATTCAACCTATAGTTGCAAACCTCGCTTCTTCTTGAAGTACATACTTCAAGCTTCGATTCACATACTATATATGGCGAGAACGGAATGGAAGAAGACATAGGGAATTACCCAAGCTTCCACAAACAGTACCCATCAAACTAATTGATAGAATTGTTCGAAGTCAACTCTCTTCTCTTAAGAGGTTGGGTTCATCCAAGCTAGAAGATGGCTTAAGTATTACGTTTGGTACGAGAACATAGCATTTAGACAAGTTCATTCTTTCTTCTCATTGATTTCAAATTAATTAGCAAAGTGTTGCATATATTGTAAATAAGGATTTTTTTGGTTAATAAATTTTACATTCATTTTAAAAAATTATATATATATATATATATATATATACATACTAATACTAGTTCTAGATTTTTTTGTTTTGTTTCTGATATTTGAAATTTTGAATATTACTTAAAAATATTATTAACATACGATTGACATAACAATAAAAATTTGAGAAGACAAAATTTACCAAATATGAAAGAAATGTTAAAAACGGTAGGTATACTCTTATTTGAGACCAGTGAGACCCTCATACTTAAGAGAGTCATGTTATAAGAGGAAGGCAATTAGATTGGTGATGGAAACTGGAATTTGAAGATGTAGGAGGAAGACAATCTTATGTACGTGCACGATCGGGTGGTTATAATTGTATGCTTTTTTTTTTAGTTTTGAAAAGATGAAACACATATTTTTAGTAGAAAGTTTAGATTTCAATCATTGAGATAAAGAACCTAGTTCCCATACAAGCCGATATATTATTTGCCAACAATGGAAAGATGAAAATAATTATGTTCATCTTAAAACACGGCGATACTTATGAGTTGACTCGAGTAAAATTCATTCGATAGAGATTTTTTAACCATAATATACACAAACATGGTAATAATTTTTAAACAATATATTTAGAGTTTGTGTCTAAGAGAAGGAATGTTTATATTTAACTATTTGAGTATGAACATATATGTATGGTTAAGAAACAAATTATGTTTCAACCAAAAAAAATGAGGAAAATTTCATTGAACAGCCAAAACAAATAAATTTTTTGTTTCAAAATTGTTTTGTTGAAAATTTGTAACAAAATCTCCTATGGTTGATGTATCACTTTATTGATGTTTATAATGAGAATGTATAGGTCCCCCCATTTTGAAGGACCCACTAAAATACAAATACAATGGGTGAGTAAGAAGGATATGCATTAAATTAAATTTGAGAAATTGTTAGAAATACTCTCTTTTAGATACTCATTAAAAGATACTCTTTAAAAAGATTTACAAAGTTTTTAAAGAATTTTATAAGAGGTTTTAAAGGATTTTGTAATGATATTAAAAGGACTAGGTGATCACCCGCACTACGCCGCAGTATGTTCGTCGGTTTTTTTGTTTAGTTTTATTTATTGTCAGGTTTTGATAAATATAATTTTTATTTATCTAATTATTTATTCATTCAATCATCAACTACTCGTTATTAAAATATTTTTTAGTAACATTCTCAACAATGCATCCCTCACATAATTTTTAAACAATTTTCGTCCTAAACCAATTTTATAGATGGTAACGTTGGGATTATAAAAACTTAACGAATTTGATGATGGAGCTCTATACATACTCTTCATCCTCTGTAATATATTATAGATAAAAGTTTAAAAATAACCTACTTAAACCATTAGCTCATCCACTATATTATTCTCTTATGATAAAACTTGTGAAACAACTAAATTAGTTCTTAGATATTTATCTATAAAATTAAAAAGTAATATTAGAAACTAGCCAAAAGTTTGAGAGAAATTAAGTAAGTAGCCATAAAACTTATTTTTATTAAAAATGACTATGGACCCACGTGTCACAAGGAGTAAATTGATAAAATCACCCTTATTTTGTTTTGGAGTTGTATAGAAGGAGAGAAAGATTCGGTGACGAAAACGAAAAAAAGATGTTATATTGAACTTAATAATATGTTATTTATAAAAACACAATGTGTTTTACAAAAAAAACATGTTTATGGAAAAAAATTGAACTGAATAGTGTTTAACATATAAAAATAACGTGTTATATTAAAGTAAGCATGTCATTTAAAAAAAATATATTTTACAAAAAAAACTCGTGTTAATAGTGGAGAGGAAAAAAGAATATTTCCGATGACGGAAAAAGAAAAGTGGAGAAAAAATGGGATTTGAGACGGGCGAAGAAGGTTGGTGAGCTTATGTTGGAGAGATCTGGTGGATGTGGTAGTAGAGGATGTGGTGGTTGTGGTGGTGGAAGAAAGAGATATGAGTGGTGGTTTGTTCCGAGGTGGTTGCGAATTTGTCGAAAGTTCTTTGCCATAGAAACATCTGTGTTCTGTGTGATTTTGAAAAATAGCATGTAATATATAAAATATCTAAATGGATATAAGAGTAATTACAAATAAAGAGAGAAAGTGTAATCTGACACCATGGCTAGTTTGTTAATTCTTTTATGATCCATGGTCATTGCATATTCCTAAAATTAAAATAGTCTAACATTTGATATTTATTTGTATCACCATATTTTAAAAATGAAAACACAAGCATCTAAAATAGAAATATAAGCTTTCGGCGAGTTTCAAGGTTTTTGTTTTGGAAATGCCAGAAGTGAACTTCCAAAATACAATTTTTTTTTATTATTATTATTTTTTGAATACCAAGAGGTTTGAGGCCAAAATCCGTAATCCCCCGTACCCGAAACTACAGCATGTAATATTTAGTTTCGTTCCAAGCGACATTCGAACCAGCGACCTCTAAACTTCGCCTACGATCTTTACCAGTTGAGCTAACGATACTCGGTACCAAATTACATTTTTCAAAAGCATAAGCTGCACAACGAAGGCTAATTTTCAAAAATTTCTAAGAGTTCTTATTCTTGTTTTGAAGCGGAAAACAGACTTTTAACGAAACTTCTATGCAACTGAGATTCTATAGACCGCATAATTCATTGTACTATATAACGTTATTAGAATTACTTAGTAAGAAAACTATCATAAAATCAGAAAGTGAAATACGAAGTGAGATGAGAATAGGAGATATTTGCTTGCTACTACGGACGGTTTTATAAACCAAGATTTTAAGGCATAATTGCAGGAGACAGATGAGAATTAGTCGACGATAAAGAGACATTGAAACAATAAACAAATAAAATATTAAGTAATTTAAATACTTATAAATTTCAACTACCCATGTGGGTTTTTGGCTTCTCCATAATAGAATGTTTCTAACTTATTTTAATTAGATCTCTGATCGGGCCAATACAGAAGTAATAAATTTTTTTTTATTACTATCTTGATAAGGTGGTCTATAGTCTATAGTATATATACATGTAAGAATATCTGTATATTTAATTAGATATTTATTCTTCGTCAACCAATATGTATTTAAAAAATGTTTATAAGAAAACCCAATATGAATATCTCTATATATATTTTGTGTAAAGATAACAAACACTGGTGCTGTGAAAAAAAAAGGTCATATGCTCATAATTTTCCACGTATAGTTCACAATCAAATCCACATTTCTCTAAAAGTTCCTTTCTTTCGTTTTTGTCATGAAAATGGGGACATAAGCTCGTTGTAGTGTTTTCTTAGAAACTAAAGAATTAATATAAACAGAAGAAATTAATGTTGGGGACAATCTGTCCCTTGAAAATTATATAGAAAATAGACAATGCTGATAAGTATTCATAATATAAAATATATGCATGCCAACTCATTTACGTATGTTTCATTAAGAAAAAATTGGTCTTAATTAAGCCAAAAGTCTAGTGTGGGCGGTGATGTTAAAATGGGGTAAGAATCCCCGGGCCTAAACAGTTCCATATAGGAATTCAGACTTCTTGGTAAAATAAAACATACATATTTCGAGTGGTATTACTTAGCTTGTTCGTGCATAATTTGGGGTATTCGAATATCATTTTAGATTGACTTGAATAACTGCGAACCTTTCGTAGGAAAACTTAACATAAATTTTGATTACTTGATCTACGTTAACTTATTCTATGGGATAACTCTGCCAAGAACCCTCAATCACTAGTTTATGACCCGTGGAAGGGAACAAATATGTTGTTTCCTCCCAAACACTCAACTTTTGAAATATCAACACTCGAAAACATGAAATTTCAGAATCCATAAATCCATAAAGCTGATTGTTACATCCCACCATTTTGTCTCAACAGAATTACGATGAATACTAGCAAAATGTACTTAAATATCTTTATTTTAAATACATTTGTTTGTGTCTTTCTTAGTAATGCATTGTGTTTTAGGATATTCAAGTCCACATTTCGTGTTTTCATGGAGTCTATATATGTCTTATAGGCGTCATCCTCTTCTACGATTCCTAATCTCCAACAGAAAAATCTTATTTTTTGTTTTTTTTGGAAATTTATTGTTCCAAACTTTGTTTTTTCTGTTAGCAACAACTAAAATGATCAAAAGGGACTCGTTAAACTCAAAAACACCTGCAAAACACCTAGACTCGATAAAATTACTAAAAATACATGCAATAGATGGAGACTAGTTGTATCTCGCAACACCTCGATAGCCATGGTGATGGCACACTCTCTTTCACTCCTTGAACTATCTCATACTGCATAGAAGTAGAACGATTTAGTACCTCCCTAAATAAACTTCAAAATTTTTTTTTGCAGATGGGTTATAACGCCCCGACTGTCCCTATCAGTGGGCTGCCCCCACGTCCTCTCTCAGGCCCATGAGCCCACTCCTGTCCGACGGTCGGTCCGTTACGTCCGAGAGGCATTTAAAGACTTGTTTCCCGACCCTACAAATCACCACATGATCTTTCCCTGTGTTTTGTCCTCACTCACACAGTTCCGACAATCACTTCCCGGAAGGTCACCCATCCTGAAACTACTCCAGCCCAAGCACGCTTAACTGTGGAGTTCTCTCAGGATAGTTGACCGAAAAGATAAGTGCACTTTGGTGACATAGGTGGCCAAATCAATTCTTTTAAATTTCTCCGCATGCACCACCATATTCCTGAAACCGGGGTGTTACATGGGTCGTCTCTGTTGATGTGAAGTTGGCCAAGAAGGCCTTTGCATTCTTCTCTAGTCGTGATTAAACCTAGTGATAATGACTACATCCACTTGTGCGCCTTGTTACTCTGACGAATATATGAACAAAATGCACTTCAAAGTATCATCAAAAACTCTATCAATCCTCAATCTTTAATTTGAAAATGTATCTCCTTTTATCTTGCATAAAACAAATTCTCTACTTGCTTTATGTAATACCATCTCTATTTTATTTAACTTGAACAGGAACATAAATATATCATTTCATAAGTAGTTTTGAAACACATGCTCATGGATTTTAAAATAAAACATTTTCAGTTTTCTTTACATTATTTTACCTCTCTTTTACATACCTGAATAATAATTTATATATTTAAAATGGTTTTACATCCCTTTTTTTTTTTTAACTCGTTGTTTGATGAGTGAGATATTTTTGTGTACTTTCATAGACAAAATTTCTTGAAATTTGGAATAACATTTCCTCTTTTCCACTAGAATTCGCTTAAAGAACCGACTACTAGAATTTAGGATAATAAAATTAGTCATGTGTTTACAGTTTTATAATAGTGAGCTTGATCAAACTGGGGAAAAAGAAAATAGAATAATAAAAATAGTTACTGTATGAAAAAGGATCACAAGTGAATAAGGAAAATTAAAGCTTGTTTGTGTGTACTCATAATCTTGCCCTTCTCGCGAAAAAAGCTCGTTTTTATATTTGGTATGAAAAGGGATGGCTAAGAATTGGATTATGAGTAAATATCTTTTGATGAGTTTGGAGAATCTTGTTAGAATAGAATCTCATTTTGCATCTAAAAGTTTGATTGTTTTTTTTTTTTTTAATGAGTTCCAACCTTCTAACTTCTACTAGCCTTGGCCTAACCTTTGATTGTTTTTGCTTGATGACATGCTAAGGGTTAACTTCGGAGGAGTTAATGTTTATACTTTCTAGACCATTTCATAGTCATTTTTCTGTTGTTTTCATGCCTTAGAGTGTTAGATCATATTTTGGTCGGGACTCGGGACAAACAGTTTTGCAGTAGAAAGCAGATTATGATCACATGACTGCGCGCATTAGTAAACACACACGTTCGAGAACTCTAGAATTAATCCCTTCTAGGCAAGGCCGGCCCAATCATATTTGCTGCCCAAAGCAGAAAAAGAAAAACAATGTGAGGAATCGAGCCCAGAATACTTGTGCAAGGGAAAAAGGTCCTTACGACTAGACCATGAAACAACTATTGAACTTCAATGTTTCCCCTAATATATATAGGATATTTTTGGCGCCTAAAGCCCTTGCTTCACGTATGATCACCTCCCTTGTTTACCAGGTGCCTTTAGTAGTGAAATTAGGTATGTTATGTTGAGGACCATTGCCGATCAGAGCCAGAGTTTGAGACAGTGAAAATTTCTGTGTCTTACAAAGGAAGAATACTACTCTGGAAGATCCAAGCTATTTTAATTTCTTCAACGCATAATCCTTGGTGCTAGGAATCATCTATAAATCCCCCAATTCATCACGTATAATTTTGTTATCCTTATATGGTACAGAAAATTTCATATATATATATATATATATATATATATATTGTGATATGTTCCATTACCTTCTCAAAACCGGAGACTTAAAATGTTGGAATATGCATATATTTTTCCTCATATATACACTATATTTAGACTCTTTGTCATGAAAGTTTCATTTTCATTATAATTTAACTTGTGTTAACAAACTGAACGGCAGATTAAATTCGACATTATAGCTTTGATCTACATTTCTTACAACTGATGAACCGTGGATTTCATCTTCATTTTTTATCTTTGGATAAGAAAAAAGTCATTTAAAAATATTGTTTTTGTAGAAAACCCGTTTACTTAATATTACGAGGGATGAGAGTGCGGGTACGTTTGCTACTTTGTATTGTTCTAATTTTATTTTTTGGTAAATTTTGAATTACTACAAGAAAACATGGTCTTTCCTACTGCAAGATGAGTCACGAAGTAGTCGTTAAATCATTAGTTATGACTAATTAATATAGTCGTAAATCGATAGTTGTTATACTTAATAGTCGTAAAATTAGTCGCTAAATAACGACTACCCTACGACTAATAACAGAAGTCGAAAAAGTAGTCGTAACTCAATCGTTAAAAGTTACGACTAAATTACGACTAGTTTACGATTAAACCACATGAACAGAAGTTATTGTGGTGAAGTTGTAGCGTAGTTGTAACTTTTAACGACTACTTTGTGATCATTTGCCAACTACTATGTGACTATTTAACCGCCATTTAACGACTACACTTGTTGACAAAATAAAATTTTGGTTTTTTCTAATTTAAATTGGTTTTGTATCCAAATTTGTCTAAACCAATATACAAATGCAAACCAAAACTCATAATTCAGACAATGTAACCAAAGACAATTTTTATAACATCAAAACAAGATTCAAAATGCAAATTCTCACAAGTTCATAACACAAACCAAGATTCTGAAAATGAAAGGAACAAATACAAGTGACAAGTTCTTGAGAGTTATGAAATAGGGAGAAGTAACTTAAGAATGAACTAAAGTTGAGAGACGATTTGTGGTTGATTCAGGTGAATGAGTCGCCATAAAGTCGAGAAAGGCCGGATCAGTTTGGCACATATACTTTTCCGCCAAGGACAAGTGCTCGAGCTTGTCCTTTTGGTCAGCCACAGCTCGGGAATGCTCTGCTTCATGGACAGCATCACGGGCAGCAACCTCGGCATCACGATGTGCATTATAAGCAGCCTGCTCTTCGATTTTCTGTTGAGCTTCCTTGAGTTGCTCTTGCAATGACACAAAGGAGGAAGAGTCTCCTGAATGCTTGTGCTTGCCAGTGACAAGATTCTGAAGATTATCCTTGAGGCTTAATTCCCACTCGGTTCTAGGTATGTGCTTTCATCTGCTGGATGCACGCTAATGTAATAAACCGCAATAAGAACCCCATATCTCCATCGGCAACGTTCCACAACATGTCAACCTCATATGAGAGAACTTAACCACAAGCTTTTCCACGGTCAAGCCAGCACCACATTGCGGTCTAGCCGAACCAACAACCTATAACATACAAGTCCGAGTGTATTTATCCATATAAACGGGATTTGACCAGGTTTTTCCTAGGTTTGCCTGGATATATAGGTTTTAAAACAATATATAGACCAAGTCTTCTATAAGCTTTTCGTTTCTAGCAGCACCCGAGTGGGTTAAGGCGAATTGTACGAACCTCTGGAACTTGATACTAAGACCATCTTTATAGGGAGGTGCTTAACTTGGTTCTTAGCTCAAAAGATCTTAAAATTAAAGGTGTAATTGATGATTTTGCTAAGGAATGACTCTTAGCTAAGAGTCAAAAATTGGGCTAAGAACCAAAAAATTTACTAAGAACCAAAACTAAGCACCTCCCAATAATGTTGCTCTAATACTTTATATTCATTTACTTGTCAAATGGGAGGTTTAAATGTTTTATGTTTAGCAAAGTCGATTAACACTAGCAGTAGGTTAATACTACTTAAGTGTTTCGTGTTCTATGATGGTTCTTAAGCATTGTACTTACATAAATGTTTGATCATTTTTTTCTTCATCGCCTTAGTTTTCATATGATATATCCAATGCTTTATCCCTCATGTTTATCCATTACTTCTTTTCCTTTGTCTTACTTATTTATTTTATCATTAGCTCCCACGTTTCATATCTAGAATAAGAACCCATCCAAAACAAGTCCCTTTCTACAACAGACTAATTAACGCAACCCTGATACATCTAGTGTGTGAAGTAGTTTTTTTTTTCCGTGTATTTCAACCAATATACTATATTGAAATTTACATGTACTTGTAGAGTATTTAGGGTTTAAACAAACAAGTACATTATAATCAAACTAAACACTATCCGACAAGTTAGATCATAGTGGATGATGTGGTCCGAGAACAAACATTGAAAACTAAAAGGAAAGCAAAAAGAAAAGAAAAAAGAAAAGTAAATTAGTTATTGCACAATCAGACAAATAGAGAGGCCGAGACGTTGCGTCAATGTTTTTGGTTTTTATATTCTCCCAATAGATTGGATTTGGGGTAGAGAGAGAGAGAGAGACAGAAGTGAGTTGGGACAGTGAACTTTAAATAAGAAGCACATGGGAACAAAAGATGTCTGGATTTAGGGATTGAAGATGAATTTTGGTAGGGACTCTGCTCATTTTCACCCTTACATGTTGATCTCGTCTTTCCTTAATCTTGTCCTAATGCTCCAACGACATGCCGGGCCATGTGCCTCCCTCCGTTTCCCAACTCCCTTCACGTTATTTACTCAAACCAATCTATTTCCAACTTCTTATTTCAATGTCTCGTACATCTTCATTTTGCAATTCCAAGGAAAAATATATTTATATATGTAAGTACGTAAAATAAGTGTATTAGACCATCTCCAACAGTAGTATCTCAATAAATATCTAAAGATTAAAAAAATGAAAAGTAATGAAAAAAGTGGAGAGAAAACAAGATACGTTTATCATATGAGAAATTCGGAGAAACCCACTTTAATACTTGGATTTTTATGATTGGTCTGATTTTTTTTCTATAATTTAAAATTTAAATAAATAATTTATTTATTACTAAATGTCTATGATATGTCCTGATTAAAATAAAATTGTATAAAACAAAAATTATTCAGTGGTATATCCTTACTTAATAATAATTATAAATTATCAAAAATAAATTTCTTATAAAATGTTACAATTTGCAAACTTTTATATATAATATATAACCATTAAATTTTTAAAATTACTAATTTTTTTTAAAAATCATTCCGCGGTATACCGCAGTTTAAAAAGTTTACAGTATGGATATATAAATTAACGTAAAATAAAATAAGTCTACCAAAAATAAACAAGTCGACGGAAATTTTTTTTATAAAATCAACATTAAAAAATCAACTGTTTAAAAAGTCATCTATGTTCAAAATTAATCAACCAAAATATAAGTCGATTATTTTAAATAAGTCTTTAGAAAATAAATTTAGTCAGTGAAAATGAAATATAAGTCATCAGTTCAAAATGACCTTTTTAATAAGTGAACGTAAAATGAAATAAATCTATCATGAATAATTAAATCGAAAGAAAAAATTATAAATGGATGAACAAAAAAAAAGTCAACTGTTCAAAAAACCGATTGTGTCTTTCTTTGCTATGACAATACAATTAACTTTGTCATTCTGGTAATTACTGTCAATCAAAAGATGTTTAAAGGTTAGTACATGATGGATTTACTAGCACTAATAATCTCAAATCGTAAGAAAAATACTAAAACATGATCATTCATTATGTTAAAGGTAACCTTTATCTCAACTCCACATCCACATCAAGGTTCTTTTTTGACACCTGCATAAAGCCAATCCATGAGTTTACGAAAAGGTTAGGTTTCTATCAATGCGTCTCTACTAACTCTTTCATATAGTTACAGAATCTAAAACCCCTTCTAAAATGCTTAATGGATGCAGGATGGGAATAAAAGTCGGAGAAGCTTTTGCACTTGCAGATACAACAACTAGAATACTAAAAAAAGAATTAGTGACCACTCATCAGCTTCCCAACCTGATGAACATGTACTACAAATATTCTACAAAGTTTGCGACCAAATTTAACTCCACTAAAAACAAGTCTGATGTTCGTCTTCTAGTTTTCAAAAGACACATGCCACTGATTTCCTCTGCAATGCTAAGGTGTTAGGCATACTTCAAAATCGATTTGTGGTTCCTCACAATCTAGAAATTTTTACGAAGTACAAAGTTCATATCAACTTAGAATGGTGTAATAAATAGAGCGCAATCTTCAAATACTTTTGTTATTACAAAAGAAGTAGATAGAATAACATTTCTAATGAGAAAAGGAAGTGATGTCAATGGTCAAATCTGGAAATGGTTTTGATGGTAAACCAAGAAATGAGATAAATTAGTACCTCGTTTGTTGCTATCTATCAACATGCAATGGAACTGGGAGAATACTAAAGTTCAATATTCACCGCCACATTGGTTTAGGACTACAAATTTCTAATAAACCTAAATAATAATATTGAGAAACAAATGCTTTAACTTTATTTATTAATTGGTAACAATTTCGTTATATTTAAAACACTGCGATTTAAACAAAAATAAAGCATAAATTGATAGTTTCATAATAAAACAAGAAGTTTTGACTGGACTACATTGTGACATATAAATATAGTTTTACCAATACCAAACACAATTACATAGAATACACCTTCGAAAGCTCGCATTAGATGACTATATTGTCATTTTTCTTGAGGTAAAGTTTAAAATTTTCACATTTATAGAGTCTGTATTTTGTCATGCTCTTTATTTATTGTTTGTCTCTTTCTTTTCATAGTACACAAAGAAAGATTCACGAGAAAATCTTTATGGAGTGGGAATTAAGCCTCAAGGATAATCTTCAGAATCTTGTCACTAGCAAGCGCAAGCATTCAGGAGACTCTTCCTCCTTTGTGTCATTGCAAGAGCAACTCAAGGAAGCTCAATAGAAAATCGAAGAGCAGGCTGCTTTTGTGATGCCGAGGTTGCTGCCTGTGATGCTGCCCGTGAAGCAGAGCATTCCCGAGCTGTGGCTGAGCAAAAGGACAAGCTCGAGCACTTTTCCTTGGTGGAAAAGTATATGTGCCAAACTGATCCGGCCTTTCTCGACTTTATGGCGACTCATTCACCTGAATCAACCACAAATCCTCTCTCAACTTTAGCTCATTCTTAAGTTACTTCTCCCTATTTCATAACTCTCAAGAACTTGTCACTTGTATTTGTTTCTTTCATTTTCAGAATCTTGGTTTGTGTTATGAACTTGTGAGAATTTGCATTTTGAATCTTGTTATGATGTTATCAAAATTGTCTTTGGTTACATTGTCTGAATTCTGAGTTTTATTGGTTTGCATTTGTATATTGGTTTAGTCAAATTTGGATACAAAACCAATTTAAATCAGAAAAAAACCAAAATTTTATTTTGTCAACAAGTGTAGTCGTTAAATGGTCGTTAAATAGTCACATAGTAGTTGGCAAATGGTCACAAAGTAGTCGTTAAAAGTTACAACTACGCTACAACTTCACCACAATAACTTCTGTTCATGTGGTTTAATCGTAAAGTAGTCGTAATGTAGTCGTAACTTTCAACGATTAAGTTACGACTACTTTTACGACTTCTGTTATTAGTCGTAGGGTAGTCGTTATTTAGCGACTAATTCTACGACTTTTAAGTATAATGACTAATGATTTAACGACTACTTCGTAACTCATCTTGCAGTAGAAAAGATCATGTTTTCTTGTAATTCAAAATTCACCAAAAAATAAAAGAACAATACAAAGTAGCAAACGTACCCGCGCTCTCATCCCCTAGTAAAATTAACTAAATGGGTTTTCTACAAAAAACAATATTTTTAAATGACTTTTTTTCTTATCCAAGGATAAAAAAATGAAGATAAAATCCGCGGTTCAGTTGTAAGAAATGTGGATCAAAGTTATAATGTCGAATTTAATCAGCCGTTCAGTTTATTTCCAAAACACACAACTATTAAGGTTTATAACTTAAAATGATTGGGGAATGTTCGATTAGAGTTGTGGGATTAATTGGTAAAGGTGCTCGATGTTGGGCCAAGGGACACGGGTTCGAATCCCCGATTTTGCAAAAAATTTAAACTTTTGAGAACAATTATCAAAACGACGTCGTATGGGATACACGTCAGCGTACACGTGTATGATGACTCAGCATCGTAACGGAGTTGACTAACACCCGTTAGATTGACTCTGTTTTTTGCACGATTTATCAAATACAGGTATGAAATTCAAATTTTATTTCAGTTTGGGTTGGAAAATACACTACAAAAATGTCGAGGTATAAAAATCCACGGTCCCGATAGTACGGGTATGAAAATCCCCTTTTCCCAAAATCATCTCATATGTTAGACTTTCTTTAAGGTTTATATAACAACTAATATTTGATCAGCAAGTCTAATTCAGATTTTTTCCTGATTTCGACTTTTACTTGGTGTTAATTTCACTTACTGTAATTTTTTTCAGATTCTATCTTTCAGGTCAATAGATTTTCAAATTATCAAAAATAAACAAAAATCTCAATTAACGATTACTGTTGTTTATTTTATTTTTGTTGATAATATTTGATGATTTAGTAGAATATCCTTTTAGAAAAAACCTTTAACAAAAAATTAAAAAAAAATTTGATCATAAGTGTAGTTACCTAGAAAAAAAAGTAAAAACCACAACGGTACTTTTACAATTTCCTTTTTCCGCTACTCAACTTTTCCATTCTGAGAAAAGGAAATTTGGAATGAAGTCGGTTAGTTCTCGCTTTAATATATCTCTGTTTGAGACTTTATTCCCAAGCTATTACAAATTCTCAGATTTCACTTTCACTTAATTGAGGTTTTGCTTAAAGCTTGTTGCCAAAGCTATCAGAAGAATCAATCGTTGTATTTGCAATGGTGGCGTTGGATTTGGAGTTCGAAAGGTATCTAGGAAAAGGTTCGTTTGGTTCGGTGAGTCTCTTCAAGTACAAAAGACGACACGACGGCCAGACTCTCTACGCCGCCGTAAAAACCTCTGGCTACAAACACGCTAAGTCTCTCTACAAAGAGTTTCAGATCCTGTCTGAATTCAAGGGCTGTTCGAGAATCGTCCAATGCTACGGTAACGGAGTAAAACAGAGATTTAACGACAAGGGTTACGTAGAGTACAAGATTGCTATGGAGTACGCAGCTGGAGGAAGCTTGAGCAATTTCATGGACCGATTCAAAGACAGGAAATTGCCTGATTCGATGATCAGAGAATTTACTCGTATGCTTCTTGAGGGTTTAGCCACGATTCACGAACACGGCTATGTTCACTGCGATCTCAAACCCGAAAACATCCTTGTTTTCCCTAGTTCTGTCTACAAGAACGGCGCGTGGAGATCATCTTACCAATTGAAGATTTCAGATTTTGGGTTGTCGAAAAGAGCTGGAGATACTAAGTGGTGGCATCCTCGTCAACCGTTTGCGGGAACACCAATCTATATGTCGCCGGAGTCGATATCTCATGGTGAGATAGGGAAAGGGCTTGATTTCTGGTCGTTGGGATGTGTCGTATTGGAGATGTACACTGGAAAGAGACCATGGTGGCATACTAACTATGAATTAGATGAGCTCATGAAGTGTTACGAGCCATTGTTTCCGCGTAATCTTCCTTGCGATGCAAAACTCTTTCTCATGACATGCTTTGCGTGTGAGCCAGATGAGAGAAAAGACGCGTTGACATTGTTGAGGCAAAGCTTCTTGCGTGGAGATGTCAATAAGTCCACAAAGCTTCAGATGAATGCGCCGATTGACAATCCGGATGATTTCACCCTGCAACTGGAGAAACTTAGCCAGATGCTTTCAGAAATTAGGACTATGTGTTAATTTGAAGTTGATGAGCTCTGCAAAAGAGCCCTGGTCAACACTGATATTGATTAATTCACATTTTTATTAATTAGCAGAATTATGTAATAGTTTTTGGTATATCACTGTCTCTAATAATAGTTAGTTTGAATGTATATGACCAAGTTTATTTGTGTACCTTTTATAACTTCAAGATTTTCTTTATCAGTCTTCAGTTCCAGGTACCAGATTCATGTCTTCTTTTTAATATTCTCTGCTTTTCTTTGCTCTCAATTTAATTGTTTAGAGTCCAAATTTCTCCCTTATGCGGCTTCCTCTGTTTCTTACATTCCTCCATAGCTTATGTAGCGTGAAAAACTATGTCAGAGTTCTTTAGCTTAGTCCTAATTTTTCTGTTCTGTTTTTAAGCAGCTATTAAGCTATTTAGACCATCTACATTAGTCATCCCATGGAGGGTGTCTTAACTATAAATTAAAATCAATTTAACACTAATATAATATGAAATTCCCACTAATTTTTTTATTAACTTTTGTCCTTCCATTGGTGATATTTAAATGGGTGTCTTAAGTGCACAAAAACTTCTCCCCAAGAGAGACCATCTTCTAGACAAGCTTGTGATAGTCTTCTCCATGTCTACAACAATAGAACTGTGGGTTATAAGAAGCTGTAAAAACTGATACCTGCAAATGTTTTAGGAGACATGAAAACTGCAAACTTTATTTTTTTTTCTGAAATTCTGTTTCTCCTTTGTATAGATTCATGGTTTCAGTACAAAGGACTGCAAGGTATAACCAGATACAAACAGATTCAGATTGTGAAAACACAGTGAATGAAAAGAAATCCAGAGCTGAAGCCAAAGAGAACTAGCTCTAAAGAAAAGGAGAAGAAAAGCTTTTGTAGGGAAGGGAAGATCAAACAAAACAAGCACTTGAGATTGACTTCAGGGGAAGATATTTCCTTTCTCAAGACTTCAAAGATCACACAAATGACAAAACTAATCCCAATCTTCATCTGCGTTACAAAAAGAGAAAGAAAAGTTTGAATATGACAAGTTATATAAGTAAAAGCCTAAAAGGTCATTACTCATTATCTAGAATGCAAACTGATTCAATCCAACAAAACAAGAAATGTAATACGCCAAATTCTGCTAGACCCTCGCAAATGGGCCTTTGCCAATGGTGATCAACAAACAGAGTTTGTGAAAGCTTAGCAACTTCAACTGATCACTAACTAAAACGAGAACGTCTACATCTGTGATCACATCTAGTTTCTATTTACTGGCACCTTGCAGCCTATCTCACTCTAGAACCAAAGAACTAGTCGAAAGATTGTGTTAATCAACCTATCTATCTTTCCACATTCATTGAGATCATGTTCATAAAAAAACATTGTGTTGCTCAATCTGTCTAACTTTCATAACAGTGCCTGACTAAACACAAAGCAAAATTTGAGAATCTGATAAACCAAAAACGAGCGCTCATTAGCAGCTCTAGCCTTAGCAAGCATCACATCGTACCTAAAGGACTCAATCCCATGACGCAAAGGTTCAATCTTTTCAACAACATAACCAAGAAACTCTCCTCTCAAATCCACCGCCTCTCTCCATTCACCACATCTCTCCTCACCAGTGACAAAGTTTATGAATCCAAAAACTGATCAATTCAAAAATTCCAAAAAGAATGGCAAGTCTCGTCACAATATGAAGAATGCCTCTTGGGATTTAGATCAACCCCCCACGAACGAAAAATAAGAACACAAAACCAAATATATATCAAATTCTTAGCTCGTGTTAATTTCTCGATTCAGAACAAACCTGATTTAAGACCCAGAGAAGGAACAAACACACAAATTTGAAGAAAAATCAAAGAGAGCGAGAGGGAGAAATCTACCCGGGAAGAAATTCGCAGGCGTGGTGATTGGAAACAATGCCTGGAAAGCCACTTATTGCCACCCAAGTTTTTTTTTTTAATTTGTTGAATTAAATTTAAAGGTATTTAATCCATTAAATATGAAATGACGAAAAACCCAAACCGCAAGATTCAAGATCTCATGCGTTTGACCCGTTTCCGTTTATCCGACCCAAGCCCATTAATTTTCGTCCAAGTCCATCCGAGAATTGAGCCCAACAAGAGAGAAATGAGTTGAAAACAAAAGAAAAACTTAAGCGTTTCATTTTTCTCCGATGTCCCCCCTTTTCGAAACCCTAGAGACAACTTCTCCGATTTCTTCTCCGATTTCTCTCCGATTTCTTCTTTTATTTCTTCTATTTCTTCTCCCTTCTCTCCGTCGCAGTCGAATTTTGCACCGCCGTTGAAAATCTGGAGAATTTTGGTATGGCTCGTGTTAGAAACGCTTTAGGTGAATATGAATCTACGGCAACGCATCCGAGAGAATCAGCGGATACAAGTACCGTGGTCGACCCTACAGAAGAAACCGGAGAATCGAGAGAACCAGAGGATGCTGAACCTGGAAGTGAAACCGTCAGGATGCAAACTGATCCGACAGAAGAAGCAGCAGTTGATGCTTCCGAGAGTCAACCTGCAAACGAAACCGTCAAGTTGGAAAGGGATGATGCTGAAGGACAAGCAACAGTTGATGATTCCAATATTCAACTTGGAAATGAGAGTCCGATAGAACCGAGTACTGAAGCACTAGAGACTGCAGAGGAGGAACTCGTGGATGCATCAGAGGAAGAGGAAGAGAACGTTAATGCTCAGGTATACATTAGTTTGAGAATGGATTAGGAAAGTCATAATACAACTAGTTCAACTACTGAAGTAGGTTGTCTTTGAATATGAGTATATATAGTTTTGAATTTATTTCTTGGTATAATTGAATCGGAGTATATATAGGTTTGAATTTAGGGTAATATTAGGGAATAGCCAAATAAAACACATAAATTAGGAAACTAGCAGAGAGAAAGGTTTTTGTCGGAAAACAGCGATGGACCCACGTTGTCAGAGGTTGTGAAATAACAAAACCATCATCCGTTTGTTTTGAGATCAACAGTAGGCAAGATTGTTTCGTGAGATTTTTCAAAATAGCACGTAAGATATAAATTTCACATGTTATATTTCACTAAAAGACATGCTATTTCAGAAAACGTAGTGAATTTTTAAGAAAAAACATTGTTACGTAGTGTTTTTTTTAAAAAAAACATTGTTATGGAAAAATTAAACTTGAATATAATCTTTTTTTAAAGAAACCCTGTTCGAAAACGCGGACTAGGCGTCCGTGTAATCGCCGATTCAGCGGTGGGCGGAGGACAGCCGCCGGGATTTCACCAAATCGGCAAGAAAATCGGGGTTGCAAAAAAAAATTTTGTTTTTTGGTTAGTTTTTACTTAGAAAACTTGTTTTCTCCTAGATCTATTGTAATATAGTAAAACTTACATGAAATAGCTAGTAAAAAACGCGAAAATAACGAAAAAAATGATATGGCAGCCGAATTAGGGTTACAGAGATTGCCAGCGTCCAAAGATTGAGAGGTTGAAGACGAGGGTAGAAACGTCATTTTACATTTCATTAAAGAAAAATAAAAGAAAACAACACGCTTAGGCATTTGGGGCGTTGAACCCAGGTTGTGAGCCTTGCCAGCGTCCATCATGACCACTAGACTAACATGAATTATACATTCTGTCCAAGATATATAATATATATATATTATTAGCCGTAAAACTAATCCCGATTAATCCCCGCTTAATCTCCGATTTTCTTGCTAGGCGCTAGGCCCACCTCGAGCGCCCGACTAGCGCCTAGCGATTTTTTGAACAATAACATGTGATCTTAATAAAAACCGTGAATTACTAGAAAATAAGAATCTTTTTTTAAAGAAATCACATGTGATCATAATAAAAACGTGTATTACTACAAAATAACATGATAGAGAGAGATATTAAATTGAATAGAGTGTTTTTTTCAAGAAATACCATGTGCTCTTTATAAATAACGTGTAATACGAGAAAATAATATGATAAAAGAGATATATTATTCTATCACATGTAATTCGAGAAAAAAGCATGTTATAAAGGGCATATACGTAATTACATATGCTTTCCGATATGATACAGACACGTTACTGTAGCATATGACTATTTTCTTAATTATCCTAAAAAATTTGGCTATTTTGTGTATATTCCCTTGAATTTATGTGTTTTGATACAACTAGTTCAACTTCTCCCGATTATATATATGTTGGAATTGTGTGTTTTGATATAACTAGTTCAACTACTTAAACTCAGCGATTGTGTTTTGAATATGCATGATACATTTGAGGCCGAGGATGATGCTGGTATAAAGATTGCTGATAAAGACGATGAAGCTGGTGAGGCTGCAGATGATGATGCTGGTAGAAAGGATGATGAGGCTGCTGATGCTCTTAAGGGCGATGATGATGTTGAGAATAAAGGTAATGATTCTGAAGATAGAACTCATGATTTTGGTGATGATGGTGATGATGTTTTAGAGGCTGAAGAGGATGTTGGTAAGGAGGATGAGGCTGCTAGTAAGGAGGTTGATGGTATAACAGCTGATGATGATTCTGATGATGGTGAAGATCAGCCACTGCCGCCAGAGAAGATGTTTTTAGATAGTTCAGAATACACCAAAGGGTGGAAAATAGGAACTAGGTGTAAGGTCACTAAGACAGTTCAGTGGATAGAGAAAGACATTAAAGAAGAAGCTCCTTGGTTCAGAGGTCACCCGCAGTTTAGGCATGTATTCCACATGCCTAAGGAGCCTAACCACCAGACTCAAGGCATGTGGATGCTTATGCTTCGCACAGTTGACTCAGAGATGGAGAGAGAGTGCTTGTTTGTGGTTAATGGAGTACCTCAAAGAGCATGCATTGCTAACTGGGTTTAATTGCAAGGAATACCCGGAGAACCATGAGAAATTAGGGGATGAGAAGTTTGTGAAGAGAATCTTCAAAAGGACTGAGAAGATAAAGATGTCTGATGTATTAGCTAAGTTAAAGCAAAAGAAGAGTTGGAAAGGACCCGATAAGAAGAAGTTACTAGTCTTATATTTCCTATGCAAAGTAATAAAAGCAAGCTCAAAAAATGATGGAAACATATATAGAATCCTTTCTTTTAAGGATTGTTGATGATTTGGATGCATGTTAGACATTTCCATGGGGGCGGTATTCATTCTTAGAATGTGTGAAAGGGATCCGAAATATGATGAAGAACTTGAATGGGTCTGTCAAACCTAAAGCTCAACCTAGCTTTAGTGGATTCATTGTACCTCTGGAGGTAAGCCTTTAATATTGATGTATGAGTATAAGAAGTTGTATATATGGTTTTATGATATTAACCGTGTCTGTTTTTTTGTAGATTCTGGCTTATGAGTCTATTCCACATCTTGGGCCGAAATATAGAGTACATGTACGTGCAGCAAATGACTATCCAAGGATGTGCAAGCACAAGTTTAAAGAATCTGGCATGAAAGGTATCCCTTTGGAAGAAATATATCAAGAGCTTGGGACTAGCACGGTTTGTCATTCTGTCTTCATTTGATTATTTGGTTTGTGTCATGTATTTGTATTTGATATTGATAGCATGTTGGCATGGATCCTAGAACATAATGTTGATGATGGCCTAGGGTATATTGATATCATTGTTGACAGTTGGAGAGAGCGTCTAGTTGTAGATAAGAAGAATATATGGTGGAAAGGAATGTACCAGTTGGACTTGGGGTCCCGACAGATTGGAAATGAAGACCATGAGGAAGAAGACCCTGAGCAAAACATCCCGGAGCAAGAAGTCCCTCATTGTGACTTCCCTAAGAAAGGAGGTCATGATATTGAACAAGTTGTAGCATCTATTACCTCACTAATAGAAAACATAACAAAGTATACATTGCATCTTCTTAGGTACCTTTGGCAAAATTTTGGATAACCGAAACAACCGAACCAGTTAAACTGAGTAAACCGAATACTCAAAGCTACTGCAAGAAAATCTAAAATGTGCGAATTCTCATAAGTCCAATGGTGATTTACTTGAATGCCTACATTTATCGCGCCAAAATATTTTTACAAGTTCAACAAAAAAAATGTTAATTCATAAATATCTATTTTTCTGCTTACTGGCAACAAAAATCAATAATAGAGATCAAGGTATATCCTCTAACAGTCACCTGACGAACTTCTATTCTTTAGCTTCATTTGGATTACACTGATAAACTATTCGGTTTAAGTAATTCATTTTTTTTGTCTATTACTACTCAAAGGATAAGAAGATGAACAAAATTAAGTAATTAACCATAAAAATAGAAAATTCTTGAAGCCATTACTTTATTATGGCTTCACTCATACGTCTTTATCTTTTCGTGCTTTTATTAATGATATGGCGATTGAAAGAGTTTTCCAAACATATGGACTGATTAAGTCATTGATTAAAGACATTAGTTCTCCCTTCATCTTACATATTCTAAAAACATTTTTCATCAGTCTCTCCAAAATTTTTTTTTTTTTGAATAAATGTAAAATTTATATGTAAAAAAACCGTTTTTACATCGAGTGTAACATTTTCAGGATTCGAAATGGTTTTGACCTTACATTTTAGTTTCAAGTGGAAAACTAATATGTGAGAAGATCCGATCCACATACCTTTTGTTTCCTGATGAGTTTCGAAGCAAGCAAATACGGTTGCGATGTTTTTGTTTTTTCAAATTCACCTCCTAATGGCCTCCCAACTTTATCTAAATATTGCGAAAATTTGTGTTGCACAGGTATTTTCATAGAGTTTATATCTTACATGAAAGACACTGGACATGGTTATAGATTAAAAGGACACTATCACTTGCATTAACGTAATACTGTAGCCACAAATAACGAATAAAATTTGTTTGTCTTTAAAAAAGAATTCAAATCAGTTTATCAAAATCTTCTAGTTCAATTTTCTTTTCAACAGTTGTTGAATTATTTTCTTGTGTTTACCTTATAACAGCATGCAATCGAAATTCGTAACCATTCCATATTGCAAACATTGATTTTCAAAACAATCTTGGTTTAGTATAATATTGACTATAAAAAAAAAAAAGCATATTGACTATAACTCTATAAGAGAGCGTATAATATGTGATAAAGTAATTGAATTGATAGCGGTGAAAGTTTAGTCAGCTACGCATGCATGTATAGAAGAACAACTTTTTTTTTTTTACTCTCACAATTAAAGTAGAAAGAATCCAATATATGTGTCTTTGAAAAAAAAAAAATTCTCCTTTTTTTTCGGGCCGTAGGAAAATTGATTAAAGTCATCGAATTCAAATGAATCATTACAAGGCTTTCTTTTTGGCTAAATACTTTAGCTTTTTCTTCCCCGAAAAGGAGTGGGAAATATATAATTTAATAAGGTTCCCATCATTAGTATTCAGGAAGAATCATAATTGTCTCCACATACAAAATCTTCGGTCGTGATTCTAGTAAGTGAAATCATTATTGTACACGTAATTACATTATACTTGCACATGATTAATATTGAAATGTGCATAATAATATATGTCAAATGCATATATTTAACTTTCGCCAGCATAATATAAAATTAGTAAGTATTTTAAAACAAAAATTTCTTATAACGTAGATACGGTGTATATATTTTGGCCGCTTTCACTATTAAGCATTTTTTTTTGTGGGATTGAAAAGAATCACGTCGCTGGTTATAGTATTTTACAAAATATACGATTGATTATTAAGTAAATTGATAAAACTTGTTACTGATTATTTCGAATAAATATAGATGCAATATATATATATATATATATATATATAAGTGCTGAACACATTGTAATAACTTAAAACAATTACATATTTTTTTATAAGTATTTGATCATATTTTGAATACAATATTTTGATGGTTGCTAGTAATACGTTTATGGTAAAATAATTTGTTTTTAATCAACCACAAATGAGATTTAATAATAAAGGGCTAATTAATGGTCAGTACAATAGGACATGCATTTGTATTATCAACTTAAAAGTTTGATTTTTATTTTGACTTGTTAATTGATATATATAGACGTAATGATTTTGCAACATAATTCTATTATAGTATCAGAGTATATATTGGCACAAACGAGTTTCTATTTTTCTGTATGGACTATCTAAATGTTTTGAAAAGCCAAAAAGAAGAAATAATTGATAATCACATGATAGTGATATAGCACAAATGATATATTTTTCACCTAATCATTTACATTTTTAAGTCCATAATAATCGCAAGGACCTCAAAATCATATGAAACTACACGTGGAAATGACTAGTAAATAATAATACCATGTCATTAAAAATAAAAAAAAACTGTTAATTTGTTGGAATATAACCTAAAGTTAAAAATAATCAAAATGATTAGACACATGGTAAGGCTCATCTCTTTCCTTCCTACTCATCATAAACCTTGGTGGCAGATAATAATTAACGCTGCGATTATCACCTTTAGTCTTGTGACTAGTCTCTTCTTTAGGAACCCAAGGTGGCTTTATTGACCTGATTAGTGCCCAATTAACACCTTCAAAGAACTCATGTCTTTTGATTTCAATAGAGCCTTTGAGACTCCCTAACCTCTTCTTAGGGTTCTTCACCAGTAACTTTATAATAAGATCTTGAGCGTTCACCATATCTTCGTACTCTTTGGGGCTATTCACTATAACCTTTGGGAATGTCAAGGGTGCTTTTAGAATGTTTACTAACGTTTTCTCGTTGTTTTCGCCTTTAAACGGTGTCCTACCAAATATCATCTCGTATAGAAATATCCCGTAAGTCCACCAATCTACTGCACTCCCATGTCCTTGCCCTGACAAATAAACAAAACTAACTTGTTAGCAAAATGGAACTTATGTTTGGCTGAACTCAGAACAACTGTTGTTTCACAATGTATTTTTACTACAAAAACTCATTCAAATAAAATGGATAACAATCTTTTTCATTGCCTCAACGCATAGATTTTGGAAAATTTTCAAGATTTCAGGAATTTGTTTGTAGCAAAACGGATTATTACTAATTTTTTATATGATATATACTTTGTTTCTAAGTTTCCTTAACGATCAATTTTATTTATTTTTATAAAATTTTCCATATTTTACTGTTTGTAAACTTTAAAACATTGATTATTCACGTAAATCATTTTAGGTTAGCAAAATACCTGAGATTACTTCGGGTGCCAAGTACTCATGTGTTCCCACGAATGACTTAGAGCGAGCATTGATCGGTTCGGCAAAAATTGATGGACATCCAGCAGATATGTCTCGAAGTCCATTTGAAACACGAGAACAAGAAGAAGGTGATCGAGAAAATGTTCTTGAAACATCGTTACTTTTCACAGTATGGCTAGTACCAGCTGCGTTTTCGTGTATTGTTGTGGTAACAACATTTTTCTTTCTTCTTCTGCTGGAAGTTGGAGAGAAGCAGGAGATGACAGGGTTTAACGGAGTTGCCGTGCATGAAGGTGTAGAGCATTTACGGCGGATGGTGATGTCTTCATCGTCTTCTTGATGGCCACGGTCACGGTCGTTGTAATTGAGGAGTTGTGGAACGACGTCGCATTTGAAGGAGAGATCGAAATCTGAGAGCATTACGTGACCATCTTCTCTGATTAACACATTCTCTGGCTTTAGGTCTCTATACACAATTCCCATCATGTGGAGGTACTCTAAGGCCACCAGAGTTTCAGCTGCGTAAAACCTGCCACAGTATCTTAATTTATTAAGCATTTGGTAATTAGTTATTAGATATGCTAAGCTATACTTACATCAGTATTTGTTACTAGCTAGTAGGAAGAAATATTGGTTTATTTTTGTAACCGTAGATATTTCAATCATGAATTTTTCTAAAAAAATAAAAAAAAAGATTTCAATCTTGAATCTGCGGCTAAATTACAAAGTGGACAAGAAAGAAAACGGTAAATGTAAATCGTTTAACCAAAAATTAAGTGGAATAGTATTCCAAAAAAAAAAAAAAACTAATATAATTTTCATAAATTAATTTAACTACACTGAAATTATTTATAACTAATAAGTAAATTTAGTTTCAAAATCTAAAAAACACTAAATGCACATTTAAAACAAAACACTAAATGTTTTGTTCACATTTCAAACACTAATATAATTTGTTTTGTTCACATTTAAAACAAAACACTAAATATAAAAAGTAAACAAACAATTAGAACATGAGATTGATTAATCATGCATGGTTAAAAGAAAGGGCACCTTGTGGAGGAGATAGTGAAACGTTTAGACGGTTGGCGGAGGCGGGCGGCGTAGAGATCACCGCCGGGACAATACTCCATGACAAGAAAAGAGTAATGAGAAGCCTCAAAAGCTGCATACAAAGTAGGGCAAAAAGGATGATCAAGCATCCCTAGAATCTTCTTCTCCATCTCCGCCCTTCCAAGCTTTTTCTTCACCGCCACAGCTTCCTTATCCACAACTTTCATAGCATAAAACGCCGTCTCGGGACTTCCACGTATTTGACAAAGGTACACACTTCCGATGTCACCACTTCCCAATCTCTTTAAAAGCCGAAAATGTTCTAACCCTACCGCACGGCCGCAGCACCGACGGAGCCTGGCCATAGCTTCCCATGCGACTTGGTTAGCTTTGTGAGGCTTTGATTGGTTGTAGTTGTTGAGGCCATTGTTACTTAGATGAGATATGGAGCTACAACTAGGGCTAGCCGTGAAAGAGCTGCTCAACCAACTCGTGCGCCGGCTCGAGTCCGGTCCTGCGGTCGAGCTCTCATAATCGGACTCATTATCTTTGTAAAAGATACTAGAGTTAGCCATTAGATACCTTTCAAGGGCAAGACAATAACTGTCTTGTCTTCACTATTTATCCATATTCTTCACATAAATCTCTTTTTCACTTTTGTCTTTTTATTTATTTTTATTTTGACATATTTTTAAATTTATTGTAGTAAAGTTAAAACCATGCGTGAAGATAAACAATTTAGATCCAAGTGCGGATACAAACATAAAGGAGAATTGATGAGATGCACATGTCAGGCATGCTCCGCCAAGCTGACACCACCACTATCCTTTGTTTACTCAAAAGTTATAAATGTTTGAACAATAAAATCCTATGCCAGCTTTACTTTTAGTTAGGTATCAGAATATCCCGATGTCCCAAAGATGGTCAAATCCCTATTTAGTATTTATATATGAGAAATTACAATGAATAACTAAAGAAAATCCCCTATAATACGAGATGACAAAGAAAAATTTGTATTGAACTAATGAAATGTAATTTAGTGAGAGTTTTAAAAGGTAATTTAGGAGCATATTGGATTTAGTAATTTGGGATGATTTGTTTCTTTTAAACAATCTCTCCTTATGGATTTGTTTTTTAAAAATATATTAAAATCTTGTCTTATAGTATTTTAAGAAATAAGGGCTATTAACTTGATCATTTATAAAAAATAGTTTTAAAATCTCGCATTATAAGAAAACCGGTATTTCGAATTATACAAAAAATTATTTTCTAGTTGAGTAGCAATTTCTAATATATGTCAATTTCGAATCTGATTGTGTCGAAGAGTCGTCACGATCTTCTCTACTGAAAAAAATCTCAATTGTTACAGTATTAACATGCAAAATCAAAGCCAATTTTAAAAGTGTATAAACCCAAATATGTGACATATATTTTCGAGTTTCCATCAATATTAGAACAAGTTCAGCAAAAGATTTTAAATGAGTAAATATTTTATCATTTTGAATATTGTCAATATAGATATCAAATTCTTGTTCAAGAGATATGCACTCCCTTAACTAAAATCTTCCGGATAGAACTAAGATAACCTCATCAATTTTGAATGGTCAAATGCAGAAAATGAATCAAAGTAAAAAAAAAAAAGGAATGTAAATAAACAATTAGCTGTTCATCTCATTAAAGCGATTATTGAACTCTTGAATCTGTAAATCCAAAATAGCATATAAACAATTTGCCTTGTAGTGATGCATATCTGATACACATTGTTTTTTCCTAGGTCCCTTTGACTCAATAAAATCTTTTTCCATGTCAACATTTTCAATATCATGTCTCTCACAAAAAAAAAAAAAATTTTAGTCATGAGATAATTCCATCCATCATCCCTAAAATTTTGAAGTTTTTTTTAGTTGATTTCACATATGACATAACATTCAAACTATCTTGATCTCTTCTTCGTAGCGTTATGGAAAAGTTTTTCCTCGGTCCTAATAAGTTTATCATCATTGATAAATAGAACACAAAATCAAAGCTATGAGTATATTTGAGGAGACCACATGCTTAACGTCTTTTCTAATCTTATACACCTTTTTTTTGTAAGAATATAAAATTGTATTCATCCAAAAAATTTTTTTACAATAAATGTGTCATTGTTTAAAGTTTGTAGCTAAAAGATGAAGAAAAACAGAATTAATAGATCAATTCACCTTGTGTCAAACTAGAGTCTTAACCCGGCATTTTTCTACACCTTCATTTTGGATGTACTCGAGCACTTTAATGTAGAAGAAAAACCTCATTCAAATGCAATAGAGTTTTATAGTGAGTATTTCAACGGGTATTTCTTGATTTTTGAAAATAAACCTTTTGTTTCAACCATTTTTTCATTATTACTAATACTTCCCTCTATCTTTTTCAATAACTCTCTCGGATTATATTCTTTTTTTGCAAGCTTGAATATTAGTAGAAAATTAGTCAAAAAAAATTAATGGATCCGTCCATGGAAATTGACATGAATTCAAAAATCAAGAATTATTAGATCAATTCACCTTGTGTCAAATTAGAGTCTTAACCCGGCGTTTTTCTACAACTTTATTTTGGATGTACTCGAACACTTCAATGTAGAAGAAAAACCTCAATCAAATGCAATAGAGTTTTATAGTGAGTATTTCAACGGATATTTCTTGATTTTTGAAAATAAACCTTTTGATTCAACCATTTTTTCATTATTACTAATACTTCCCTCTATCTTTTTCAACAACTCTCTCGGATTATATTCTTCTTTTTGCAAGCTTGAATATTAGTAGAAAATTAGTCAAAAAAATCAATGGATCCGTCCATGGAAATTGACATGAATTCAAAAATCAAGAATTATTAGATCAATTCACCTTGTGTCAAACTAGAGTCTTAACCCGGCGTTTTTCTACAACTTTATTTTGGATGTACTCGAACAATTCAAGGTAGAAGAAAAACCTCAATCAAATGCAATAGAGTTTTATAGTGAGTATTTCAACCGATATTTCTTGATTTTTGAAAATAAACCTTTTGATTCAACCATTTTTTCATTATTACTAATACTTCCCTTTATCTTTTTCAATAACTCTCTCGGATTATATTCTTCTTTTTGCAAGCTTGAATATTAGTAGAAAATTAGTCAAAAACAATTAATGGATCTGTCCATGGAAATTGACATGAATTCAAAAATCAAGAATTATTAGATCAATTCACCTTGTGTCAAACTAGAGTCTTAACCCGGCGTTTTTCTACACTTTCATTTTGGATGTACTCGAACACTTCAATGTAGAAGAAAAACCTCAATCAAATGCAATAGATTTTTATAGTGAGTATTTCAACGGGTATTTCTTGATTTTTGAAAATAAACATTTTAATTCAACTATTTTTCATTATTACTAATACTTCCCTCTATCTTTTTCTATAACTCTCTCGGATTATATTCTTCTTTTTGCAAGCTTGAATATTAGTAGAAATTTAGTCAAAAAAAAATTAATGGATCCGTCCATGGAAATTGACATTGTTTTCTTCTATTGTAAACAAGATCGATCATAATTAATTAAATTACTGATGAAAAGGAACAACTATTCAAATATATCATCTATGCTAACAAATAATATAATGGAAGCAAAATCCATAAGAAAACGTAGAACAAAGCTTTAATGCCTTGGTTGACCATTGACGAAACTCGAGATTTGTAGGTTCTGACCAAGCATGTTTCCGCTTAGTCTCTTGTCAATTTTTTTTCTGAATTCATACTTTATTCATCTTTCCTTCATTCTTTTTTTTTTCTCGAAATTAGCAAGCTAGTAACTTGGCTAAGTAACTTAGAATTCATACTTCTTTTTTCTTTTGAATTCATTCTCTCTTTTTTAGTTCATAGTTTATTCATCTTTTGTTCGATCTTTTAATCGCTAAGTCTACAAATAAATAATTTAAAATTAGCAAAACATATATTTTTGCTTAATCACTTTTCTCGATCAGAGTTAACTGAGCTACTGCAACAGTTATAACTAAGCATTTACCTATTGTTGGTTTATGGTCGGTTTGCACTCTTGATTTGGCGGCATACCGAACCGGTTTAGTTAACCGGTTATTTGGGAAGTTAGTTCCCTATAGGAAAGCCTTTTGTCTCTTCATGAAATCTCTTTTCTTTTTCTATAAAAAGAAGATTGCAAAGAAACACAAGAGAAAACTTGTAAAACTTTGTGTCCATTGAGACAAAGAGTATTCTAGAGAGAGAAAAAAAAACGTTTTAGAAAAAGAAGATTAGAGAGATCAATTGTAAGAACACTTGAACAGTGGTTTGTTGTTGGTTCCGTTTGTGATCTCAACCCTAATCTTTGCATCCATTCTGTGGCAAATTCGTCACTAAGCCGGTTAAGGTATGTGTTTTGGTTTAACGCTTCCACATAAAAGAATAACAGCTATGGTAGCATTGATAGCTTATTATTGATTTTCTTCATACGTTATTTTATATACTTATATAAGCAAGTGCGCATGTAAAGTCAACATGTGTTAAGTCTGGATAGTTCTTCATTTTAAGCTTAAAAGTTCCAAACGATTACATTTGATAGAAGAAGTATGAGCAAGTCTCAGATTTTACTATTATCTTTCTCTTATCCAATTTTCTTTATCTATGTCATTGAAAAACAAATTCGTTATGGTTATAATCTAAATTTTTTTTCGTTCTTATTTTCTATCGCAACATAGAAAGCACATCATTATGCTTTGAACAAGAAGAAGCATAGCTTCTAAAATGGTATCAGAGCCTTACTGATCCAAGGACCAGATCGAAGCACAAAACAATAATTCTCCAAGAAGTTTTCATCACGAACATTGCATCAAATGATTCCCATTTTCGATGGAGAAAATTATGATTTTTGCCGTATTGTGAACACCATCTTATTAACAAGAGAAAAGTGGGCGGTGGTGGAAAACGGTGTTACAGCTCCTACAAACAACCATGTCAGACTCTGTATTTCCCGGAATACAAGCTGAAGTCACTTTTCAAAAGATGATTGGATTCTTTGGAGTCTAAATTTTAAGGAACTCCGCAAGTACGATTTATAAAACTTTAGTCGTTAGTAAGGGAATATAAAAACCGGAAGATGAACGAAGATGGAAACATCAAGGTTTATTTTCAAAAGAACGTTAGTTAATATGGAAAATCTATTAAGGGTTTGAAACAGATTTAATAGAAATTGTAGAGAGACCAACACGATAGTGCTTAGCACTAGCCCAAAACCGTAATACCCAAGAAACCTAATATAACCAAGATGAGAAACTCTTTAAGTATGATAGAAAATTTGGAAGAACAATTAGAGATTACTTGAAAGACTTTTGGAGACACTTAGAGAACTTATAAAGAGTGTTCTTTTATTTGAACTTATTACAAATGAGGGGATGAGGAGGTATTTATAACCTCTAAAGTTAGCTTACAAAGTTTCTAGATTATTCTACCATCATCTTTATAACTCTATTAAAATATCTAGATTTTATCTTACAAACTTCTAGATTATTCTACATAAATATCTAAATATCTGTATCTAATACAATTCTCTAGAACACTCAAGGAGGAGGTGATTTTTCTATGATGCTTTAGAAAAATCTAGAACCTAGGCTTAACTTTGTGTTTTGTCCAATATATAATATTGAATTATAAACCCATAATTAAGCTTAATCCAAAATCAAGTTTAACTTCAATACTCCCCTTTAAACTTGATTTTGTCAACCATCCCTCCCTTAACGAAGTAGCTCGAATTGGCCTTTTGGTAATGACTTGGTGAAGATATCCGCAACGTTGTCCTCACTTCGAACTTCCAAGGCTTCAATTGTTCCATCAAAAACCTTCTCCCTTATGAAGTGATGTTCTAACTCAATATGCTTTGTTCTTGCATGAAATACTGGATTGTTAGCTAACTTGATAGCACTTTGATTATCTCCGTAGATAGCCAACGGTTTATTTATAGGCTCAAGCAAATCTTCAAAGAGTCTTCGGAGCCATATACACTCTTGAGCCATGAGTGTGGAAGCTTTATACTCTGCTTCAGTGGTAGATAGCGACACTATTGGTTGTTTTTTGCTACACCATAAAATACTTGTGTCTCCACATAAGAACACATAACCCGAAGTTGATTTTTGGTCATCTAGATCTCCACCAAAGTTAGCATCTATGAAACCATGAAGGAAAATCTTTGCATTGTACTTATACACCAAGCCCATGTCAAGAGTTGTCTTGACATACTTCAAGATCTTCTTTGCCGCTTTTAAGTGTGGTTTCTGTGGTGCTTGCATAAACCGACTTACCAAACCTACCGCAAAGGCAATATCAGGTCTTGTAATGGTTAAGTATAGAAGAATTCCCACAAGAGCGCGATAAGGTCGAGGATCAGGTAATAATGACCCTTCATTACGTCTAAGTTTGATGTTCACATCCACCAGAGTAGTGCGGGTTTTTCATTCGTGCACCCTTAACTTCTCAGCAATCCTTCTTGCATACCTTTGTTGACCAATGAATATTCCATCATTACTCTTTTAACCTCTAGGCCAAGAAATTTATTCAACTCCAGCTTCTTCATCTCGAACCTTATCGACATGTCTTCTTGTAAGCGAACAATTTCTGCATCATCATTCCCCGTAACTATAAAATCATCCACGTAAAGAAGAACTACTACGTGGACTCCTCTTTTCTTCTTCAAGAATAGACTCGGGTCAGAATTTGATGCCTCATATCCGCAAAATTGAAGGAACTAAACAACCTTTCTATATCAAGCTCGTGGAGCTTGTTTTAATCCGTACAAGGCCTTTTTCAGCTGGCACACATTATCAGGATGCTCTCGCGATTCGAAACCAGGGGGTTTCTCCATGAAGATACTTTTATCAAGCTCACCAAATAGAAAGGCATTCTTCACATCAAGTTGCCATAACTTCTAACCAAAGCTTGCTGCTAAGGATAAGAGTGAGCGTAACGTAGTCATCTTCGCTACTGGACTAAATGTCTCATCATAATCTTCTCTATACTTTTGAGAGAATCCACGTGCAACCAACCTTGCTTTAAACCTATCAATGCTCCCATATGCTTTTCGCTTAATTCGATAAACCCATTTGCAAGAAACGGGCTCAACATCCTTAGGTTTTGGAACCAGATCCCAAGTTTTATTTTTCTTGAGAGCACTAATCGCCTCCTTCATTGCAGCTTCCCATTCTCGAACTCCTTTAACTTCATCATAAGAAGATGGCTCATCATCATCTAAAGGATCTGCGAAGAAGCATGAATAATTAGTGATGAATTCTTCATCTCTATATCTTGTAGACTTGACAATGTTTTTTTTAGGCCATTGATTGACCATCGAACCATGATCTTTTTGCTCTTCTTCTTCTTGGTTAGTGCTCCCTCTTTCACCTTGAATTTTATTTTCATGTTTTCCACTCTCACATGTTACTTGGAGAGTTGATTCATCGTTTTTAGAGGAATTTACACCATCTTTCTCAACCAAGACTTGAGGTGGGCCATAGTATGAAGAAACTTCATCAAAGACAACATCACAAGACACAACATACTTATGTGTCTCAGAATCCATACAACTCCAACCCTTCCTTTGTTCATCGTAGCCGACAAATATGCATTTCTTCGCCTTTGTCTCCAATTTAGTTCTTTGTGAATCAAACACATGGACGTAGCAAACTGATCCAAATATCCTGAGATGTTTCACCGTTGGTTTCTTCCCGTGAACTATCTCATAAGGAGACTTCATATTTTTTGGACTAAGTGGCCTCCGATTGATGACATAGGCAGTACATCTCATGCCTTCTGCCCATAACGCTTTAGGCAAATCATTGCCATGGAGCCAACTTGTACACGTCTCACTTAGATGTTTGATCTTCCTCTCTTCTACTCCATTTTGCTGAGGTGTATGCGGACATGTAAATTCTCTCTTGATACTATTATCTCGACAAAAAGAGAGAAAATCCTTAGACATGAACTCCCCTCCATTATCCATCCTTAAGGTCATGATCTTCTGACCTAACTCCCCTACCACGGTAACCTTGAATTCTAGAAACTTGGAGAATACTTCAGATTTTTCCTTCACAAAATATACCCAAGTGTATTGTGAGAAATCATCAACAAACAATAACATGTAGCGATATCCGGAATATGAGGGTGTTCTTGTCGGACCCATCAAATCATTGTAGACTCTTTCCAACGGAACACTGCACCTTGAAGTGGAATAGTCAAATAGTCTATTAGACTTTCCATATTGGCATCCTTCACAAAGTGTGCCTTCATCTTGGATTTTCAACTTTGGGAGCCCGTTAACCAAGTCTTTATTTACCATAACCTTGAGCTTAGTCATATTTATGTGACCAACCCTACCATGCCATATAAAAGCATTATCGTTGGTACTCATCTTCTCCACATAAAACTTTGACGCCGATAAAAGGTACAGATCTTTAACTCGTGCTCCAGTGTGAACCATGTCTGCCTTTAACTCTTGAATATTCTTTAAGAATTTAACATCTTTTGGGCCAAATAAAACATAGTTACCTGAGTCCACCGCATTTATCACAGAGAGAAGATTCTTTTTACTCCAGGAACATGGTAAACGTTCTCGAGAGTGATTGGGCTTCCATCATATCCTTTGATGACCACTGTTCCTTCCTTCTCAACGTGATGGATTGAATTATCCGCGGTAATGATTGCTTCTTTTCCTTTATGGCGTTGAAGACTAGAAAATAATTGGATAGTAGATTCTGGTTGTAGCCAATTATTTTCTACCTTCTTAGGTGTAAATGTACTTAAAGATGCAGCTTCTACCGTAAAACATTTTCCCCATTCTTTGTCTCATTATGACTTTTTGATTCCGCCACGTTTGTTTCTTTCAGCTTGACTCGGCAATCCTTTTTTAAATGCCCAAGTTTTCCACACCGATAGCACTTGAATTTTTTCTTATCTCCCTTAGAAGATCCTTCATGTCCATCTTTGTTTCGTGGAACACCATCATTGGATTTGGCTTTGAAGTTGTGTTGTTTCCTAGCTACAATAGCGCTCCCCAAGTCATCATGAATTTTGACTCCCGCCATTTGTACCGCTACTGATTATTGCGAAGCAAGCAAATTTTTAAACTCGTCCAAGAAAGGTTGTGTAGCCCATCCTTGAACCAAAGTCACAAATGGTGTATATTCGGGTCGTAGACCTTGAATAATAAACCGCTTCAACCGAGCATTCAAGATTGATTCGTCCGGTTTAAGACTATTGATCTCAGAACAAAGGTTCTTTAGCTTGATGAAAAACTCCGAGATTGAATACTCCGATCCCCTTACTTCGCATTCGCCAACTCGTTTTCTAACAATTGTAGACGAGCTTCGTTCTTCTTGTTGAACAATCGATCTAATGCTTGCCAAATTGAACTAGCGGATGTGCATCGTGAAACATGCTCAGATACTCATGAGGATATTGACTTCTTTAAAGCAAACTCCGCCTTGGCATTTTTACGTGTCCACTCCTTTGTCATTTCGCGGTTGCAGCATCTCCGGTAGGTGGTGAAGTATTACTTCCGCCGATGACATCCCATAAGTTCTCACTAATTAACCAATTATGACTCCATACATGACTTCCATAACCAGTAGTTAGATTGGTTTAAGATCTCCATTCCCAATCCAACAACATGACCCATAAATTCCATAATTAGAGTAAATCCGAATTCTCCTATAATCCCGATCTTGAAGAGCACAAGAGTAGAGTGGCTCTGATACCATGTAGAGAAACCAACTCGATAGTGCTTAGCACTAGCCCAAGATCATAATACCCGAGAAACCCAATATAACCAAGATGAGAAACTCTCTAACTATGATAGAAAATTTGGAAGAACAATTAGAGATTACTTGAAAGACTTTTGGAGAAACTTAGAGAACTTCTAAAGAGTGTTCTTTTATTTGAACTTTCTTTTTATTCACTTATTCAACTTATTACAAATGAGGGGGTGAAGAGGTATTTATAGCCTCCAAACTTAGCTTACAAAGTTTATAAATTATTCTACCATCATCTGTATAACTTTACTAAAATATCTAGATTTTATCTTACAAACTTTTATATTATTCTACATAATTATCTAAATATCTATCTAATAGAATTCTCTAGAACATTTAAGGAGGTGGTGATTTTTATAAGATGCTTTAGAGAAATCTAGAACTTAGACTTAACTTTGGGTTTTGTTCAATATATAATATTGAATTGCAAACCCATAATCAAGCGTAACCCAAAATCAAGTATAACTTCAATAGAAATTGCTCATGCATATGAACATATCATGTCTCTTCACGTAATGAGAAAATGTATAAAAGTGCGTTCCGTGCTTGACCAACAGGAGGGAATTTTGGTTTTAGACCAGAAATGAAAAGTGGGGTAGTTTTTTTAGAAAATAGAACTAATGTAGTACTTTACTCAATTAAATATCGAACCACAATTTACAATTGATCAACAACTCACTAGGAATACACTCAAAAGCTTAATCTAGGCTAATAAGATTATTGGATTTTGTAAACTTGACTAACAAAGTAAATAACAATCAAACAATGCAAAATAAGATAAATTAAAGTAAAATGCAAAAGACTAACAAGTTTCGAAAGTAAACAAAGCGGAAAAATAACAAGCTACTAAGCGATAACTAAAAGCGAATTCTCGGGTTAAAGGGAATTGATTAGGAATGATAAAGAAGTGGATTATGGAGCTTCAAACAACTTCTAATAAGCAATGATCCCTAGGCCATAGAACACTAAGCAACACTAACACATTTCCTTGACATTAGTCCATTTACTAATCAATTAATCATCAACTTCTTCCAAAGGCAATCAATTTACTAACAAGCATTATAAACATGTCTATCTAGCCACTTAACACCCTAGTCAACAATTTCCAAAGGTAAGGAATGTAAAGCACTTAAAAGTTTTAGTTCGGGAATTTTATCGAACACCCTCCGGGTATGAAATTCCTAAAGTCTAAATCAACATGATCAAGGCTAATCTAGCTTTATAAACAACCAATAAGTAAGGATCTTAAGTAATCTAGCCCTAAACTCCATAACCCAACAACTAAACCATCCTAATATACCTTAACCCAAGAACTCTAAATGACTACTCACTCATGATCATGATTACACAAAGCAATATGTTTGATCTTTGTGAAATCATAATTAGAGAAGGTAGATAAGAGATTAAAAGAGAAATTTGGATTTAAAACTCAACAAACCAAAGATTCATAAAAAACTTAGAAAGAAACCTTAAGAGAAGTTTTTGATCTCTAAACAAAGCATAAGACAATCTAAGACTAGGTTAAGAATAATTTTAGGGAAACATAAATGAAGAGGGTCAACCCAGAACAAACCGGGTTTTGACTGCTTGAATGAATTGTAGCAAAGAGTAGACGTCCATATGGTTTTCTGATATATATTTTGAAAATGATTTTATCTTTAGGAGAATCCGTAGCAAGGAGCAGTCGTCCATATGGTTGCCTGATATAAATTCTGAAAACGTCTCCATCTTTAGGGGAATCTGTAGCAAGCAAGATACCCTGCTACATGTATAGATTAATCATTTGTTCTCGTTTATGATGCTTAACTCGTAAGCGTGAGGTTATGACACTTTAACTTTCTTATTGGGATTGGATTGTGGCTTGCTTTGTTGAGTTTGTATATTCGTAGGATGTGGTGTGAAAGATTCCAGAATATATTTTCAACTATGTTCGTACTCATCATGGTTGTAATTGTTCTATAGGGTGGTAAAGATGCTTCCAACCCAAAATATATTTTCACTGAGCTATCGGTCATGGCAAGAGTTTTGTTTCCGAATGATGATGATGTCCACCTACAGTACTTGAAGGAAGATGGGAAAACTATAGAGCCATTATGGTAATTATTTGCCCAACTCAGTGCAATACATTTGGCTTTTAGTAATTTTAGATTATTTAATGTTTTTCAGCTATATGCCGGTAATTCCAACCGTACTTGCACAGTTGGCCGTTATGGCTCTTCTTTCTTCCTTTGGTCTTTTCTTCCTCTTCTCTCTTGGGTTCTTATGGTCCAAAACTCCTCTTTTAGCTCCATTCTTATGTCCCTACTCCAAACACCTAAAGACAAAGAACTTGATGTAAATGCAATCTAAACAACCTAAATGACATGAAAATGCAAAGACTTCGAGGTAAAGTAAGGCTCAAAAACCATTAAAATCATAAGATATCAACTCCCCCAAACTTGTCTCTTGCTAGTCCTCAAGCAAGAACGAAGAGATAACGTGAGAAAGAAGTTTGAAGGTGGGGAATCATAGCCACAAAATATCAAACAAAGGATTCAACTCAAAGTCCTTAAAGATAGTTCAAATTTGCTTGAGTCAATCATCATACTCTTTCGTACGTTTCCATACTCATTTTAATGCATGATTCTATTTTAATCTCCAACTATTAGTAAAGACTCACAATCAAGTTGAAACATCTCTTTAACATTCATCAAGTGTTTGGCGCGGTCTCGCAAATGGTAGATAAATCATTCTCAATCAGTTTTGGTAAAAGATTTTTGAGGTGTCTTCAAAAGATTCACACTTTTGGTGGGTTTATCTCAAGAAAAGGAATGCTAGAGAATCATGAAATCCATCTAAGACCAAGAACAATTTATGCATACAAAGTTTAGCTCTTGTTGTTCTACCCGCCTTAGAAGTAAACTCCTATTTCTACCCTTTTGACATATTATTTTCTTCTTCTTTTCAACCACAAACATTAGACACTTTGGTCTTTTTGAACCACTCTCATTATCAATCTCTTTTTGCTAATCACCTAGGGAAGACTTATTCTTTTAGCACTTAGCTCTTTTCTATCTCTCTTCTAAGATTTTCTTTGTTCCCAAAACGTCTAACTTTGCAAGCTTCTTTTCTTTTGGGGAACTAACTTGATATTCAACTTTCTTTTATACTTAGAGATTTAGAGCTTTCTTCTCTTAAGATTATACCCCTAGGAACTCATTTTAAAATCGTTTATCAAACTTTTCTTTCATTCTTTCTTTCTTCTTTTTTCTAAACCCAATCCCAAATATTCAATCTAAACACTTAATTCTTTCATTCCCAACCTAGTAGCTAGTCTCAACGATGATTTCAAAGCTAGCTAAAACAAAAGCTAAAACCTTGTCGTTCTCAATACTCTCAAGATTTCATAACCTAGAGCATTTTCAAACAAAAGGCCTCACTCACAAATAACTTATAGGCTTGAAAGAAAATGTTTGAGGTTAAGGGTAGGGAAAACCATTCTAATGGTGAGAATGGCCATTCGGGTTTACAAAAGAGTGGCGAAGTGGATAAGAAAACCCGAATGAGTCTTTTAGACAACCATGAGAATGCACTTAAAATTCATAAGCGAGAGGATTAAAATCAAATTAATTTCAAATACATAGAGATGTTTCAAAGATCATGCAAGCTTCACACAAGTAGAAATTGCATTCGAAAAACACAAAGGTCTAAGCATGGAGCTTCCATTTTTTCCAAGATGATCAAGCAACGATAAACTATGATTAAGGGCTATAAATTCAATCCTACGCTTGAATTTCTACAAGGTAATTAAATCATTATCCCCTATGCATATGCAAATGCAAACTAGATGCTACTAGACTCAATCCTAAAAGAGAAAATGAATATGCAAAGCTACATGATTTTTCTTTTGGATTTTTCATCATTTTCGAATTTTTTTTATTTTTCTCAAAACATAACTATTAACAATGCAAGACTCAAAGAAATAAAATCAAAACAAAACACAACATTAGATGGTTAGTCTCTCTCCCAAACTTATTTCACACTTTCTCGGTGTGAGAATAAATCCGAGAAAAAGACTAACAAGAAAGACTAACATAAAATGCAAATTAAGAAACTATTTACAAGATTTTGGATGGTACCTTAGTTATGATGAGTAGAGTCAATGGATTCCATTGAATTAAATAAAAATGGTGGATTACTTGAACTTGGAATCGGGGAACGAATCGCTCGACGTTTTCTTCTTGGCCTTTGTTCATAGAAAGATGGATGCGGTGGTTCTTGGTGTTCCATGAACAAACTCGATGGCTCATGATAAGAGTGCCTACCATCCATATCCATCACATTGTTAGTCCTTTTATTGTCTTTCGTTTCCACCACCATTTCCTCTTGATGGTGTGAAGGTTCACCACCATTGGGCTTTCCCTTGAGACTCTTTACTTCTCCTTCTAAGCTCTTCACTTTCCTTAATAGCTTCCTCATCGATCGCCGTTGCCATTTGACGAATCGTTGAAGAAGGTTAATGCTATTCTGAGCATGGCGTAGAGCTTTGTTTTGGATGGGTCCATCATATAGTTGGAAGTTGTATCGTTCACATCCAATGACCCTTGGAGCGGGTAGAGCATCTCTCGAATAACCCACATCAACTTGCTTATTCGTTTTCAACCCACAAATAGGGTCAAGAAGTGGATGACTTTTGGCGTTGTAAAGGACATCATCATTAGGAAGAAAGATCACATTGTCCCTTTTCATGAGTGTAGTGATGTCGCGATTTGGAAGAACGACATTCTTTTGCACGTTAAGTGACATATGATGGCCCAAACGGTCCATGAGGTAGTCTATCTTGGAAAGATAGGGAGCGTCAATTTGAGTTAGTTCCTCCTTACTTGCACCCAATTTGACTCCACAAAATATCAAGATAGGGTTTATAATTCCGCCAATGCTTAGTTGAGCCGATGAAGGGTTAGTTGTCGTCACCCACCTCTTGTAATAAAGTAATTGCTTAGCCAAGACGTAGGCGTTGCTAATTGCTTCATATCTACCATGTATCTCCACACCATTTCTACACGTTTGTAGCATTGGTTTGATCCCACCGATTAGGAGAGACATCTCATCCATTTTAACAATTGTCGTTTCCTTTCTTGCATATAACGTGTGAGCAAGTATCTTGTGAGCATATCGTATAGCCGGATTTCGAATGTCGCTTCCTTTTACCGCCCCTTTCTTATAGGCACCAATGGAAATGGTTTCCCACACATATTTTTTCTCAAGGAAATTAAGGGGAAGGTTGATGGTAGTCCCTCCCGGAAAGCCAAAGATGGAGTCAAGATCGTGAAACTTGACTTAAAAGGGTTTTTCACCAACTCTTAACTCGATATAGCCAAGAGTCTCACTAGTGGGGTTTATCGAGTCTAAGTGCACCGTAAGGGAAGCAAGGAATTGGCAATGGGGATCTTGTAGGCGGGAATTCCATAAGGAAAAAGTTTCCTAACCCGATATTCTTGAAGATTTGGTTGACGGCTTCATGAATTCCAAGTTCGGAGAGGAGCATACGATCCGCATACTTAGTTGGCAAGAATTCAACGGCCTTCAACAACTTGAAGTAGTTGTTATAAGTAAATGTCGGTGGTGGTGCTTTCTTTTTACCAACTTTAGGACTACCACTTCCACATTCACTACCGATCTTCCTACCACTTTTTCATGAACCGGTCTCTTCCCTTCTTTCTTCTTTTGAGTTTGGGCTTTTGCAACTTGCTCTTGTGCCTTTTCACCGGATCTTTGCTTGGTTTTTGCCTTTAGGTCTTCTCTTGGGTTTCGTTTGAGTAAGACTCGGAATTAAGGACTAGAGTAGGAATTAAATGAAAGATCTTGCAAAAACAATTTCAAAGCTCCAAAAAGTTTCAAAAAAGACTAAGAATCGGGAAAGAAAAAGGTGTTTTTGGTTTGAATCGTCAAAGAAGAGTGGGAGTGAAAGAGAGAAGAAAAGAAAACGTTTTTGGTTTGAGATTTCTATATGCGATCTTTCTAGAAAAGGTGGACAAATTTTCATTTATTGAAGATAACCATACCGATGTGTAGACCTTGCTATAAAATCTTGCTATATGGGGTATCTCCAAGGCTCGTCACCAAAATTCCTCAAACTTCAAGAATCTCCCTTTGCTCAAAATTCAAAAACAAATTACTTAAAACATTACTAGAAAATAAAGATGATATATAGAAGGATACCACGGGATTGCCTCCCAAGTGCGCTTGTTTAAAGTCACTAAGCTTGACGTTTCCACGCCATTTAGGCGGTTTGAGGTTCCGAGAGAGAAACTGTGGTTCTTTCCTCGATGCTATCATTTGCCAAGTAAGGCTTCAAGCGTTGACCATTCACCACAAACTCTCCTCCAACCTTGTTCCATAGCACCAAAGCTCCATAGGGTCTCACTTCTTTGATCTTAAATGGACCCGACCAACGAGACTTGAGCTTTCCCAGGGATAGTCTTAAACGAGAATTGAACAACAACACTTGATCACCTACTTTGAAATCTCTTGGAATGATCCCCTTGTCATGAAACGCCTTAGTCCGCTTCTTATAGATTTCCGAGTTCTCATAAGCTTCAAGGCGGATCTCATCAAGGTCATTCAATTGAATCAACCGCTTCTCCTCAGCGGTTTTGATATCGAAATTCAAAAGCTTTACCGCCCATATAGCCTTATACTCGAGTTCAACCGGCAAGTGACACGATTTCCCATAGAGAAGGTTGAACGGAAGCAGTGCCAATTGGAGTCTTAAAAGCGGTTCTATATGCCCACAACGCATCATCAAGCTTTGCCGAGCAATCTTTTCTTGTAGTCTCAACCGTCTTCTCTAGAATAGCTTTGATTTCCCGGTTAGAAATCTTAACTTGACCACTTGTTTGCGGATGATAAGGCGTAGCAACTTTATGTTTCACTTCGTGCTTTTTAAGTAAACTCTCAAAGACTTTGTTGATGAAATGCTTCCCTCCATCACTTATGACTACTCTAGGAACACCAAACCTTGGAAAAATGATGGTCTTAAATAGTTTTAGCACAACCCTTGCATCATTTGTAGGACTCGCGATGGCTTCCACCCATTTTGATACATATTCTATTACAACTAGAATATACTTGTTCCCATAAGAAGAGGGGAATGGTCCCATGAAATCTATTCCCCATACATCAAATACTTCTACTTCTAAGATTGGATTTTGTGGCATCTCGTTCCGCCTACTAATATTATCCTTTTGTTGGCATGAGTCACACTTCGAGATAAATCCTTGCGCGTCTTTGAATATCGTGGGCCACCATAAACCCGCTTGTAGAACCTTGGAGACCGTCTTGAAAGTAGCAAAGTGACCTCCATAGCTTGAACCGTGGCAATGTACTAGAATCCCTTCAACTTCGTCTTTCGAGACAAATCTTCTATAGACGTTATCCTTACAAAGAGTGTAGAGGTAAGGTTCATCCCAATAAAAGTGATTTATATCCTTGAAGAACTTCTTCTTCTCGTAACTTGTCAAATTCGGGGGCTCTTTACCACACGCCAAATAGTTAACATAATCCGCATACCATGGACCATCTTCTTTCAACCCCTTGATTTCCTCTAGCTTCGTGTAGGTGTCATGACTTGCATCCAAAAGTCGAAATATCAATAATTGCTCCTCGGGAAGAGAGTCATTTATTGGTATATCATTTTTAATCCTCAACCGAGAAAGATGATCCGCTACACCATTTTCAATTTCTTTCTTGTCTTTAATCTCCAAGTCAAATTCTTGAAGGAGCAAAATCCATCTCAAAAGCCTTGGCTTGGCATCCTTCTTTGCCAATAGATGTTGTAATGCCACATGATCCGTATATACTATTACTTTAGACCCAACCAAATATGATCTAAACTTCTCAAATGCAAACACTATAACAAAGAGCTCTTTCTCGATTGTTGCATACTTAACTTGTGCATTATCAAGAGTCCTACTTGCGTAGTAGATGACATGAACCTTCTTATCCTTTCTTTGACCAAGAACTGCTCCAACCGCATAATCACTTGCATCACACATGATTTCTATACTTTATCAATTCACCTAAAAGAGTGGTGGTTTCTAAATCATTTAGCTCTTCATTTATTATTACCGGATAAGTAGAGCTTGTTCCCAAGAAAGCGTACCTTAGCCCTTTTGGTAGAGGTTTGAGTTCCACTTTTGGAGCCTTGAGTTCACTCCAATCTCCATCAATGCTAGACCTACCATTGCTAGCTTCCTCTTCGTTAGCCTTCACTATCACCTTCTAGCAAACCAAACTCTCCTTGTTTAACCATCAAAGTGCTTTGGAGCGAGTCTTCTAAGGCGAGTTCTTCCAAAAGCTCATCCGCTAAAGCATCCATCTCTTCAATGTAGAATAATTGACCCTCATTGGTAGGCTTCTTTATCACCTTATTGATATCAAAGGTCAAGACCTTCTTACCCAAGTTCAAATTAATTCTTCCTCTTCGCACATCAATCATTGCTCTCGCGGTTCTCAAAAATGGGCGTCCCAAAATAAGTGGATCTTTCGGTTCTTCATCCATCTCAAGGACCACAAAGTCTGTTGGTATCTCAAAATGACCAATCATCACAGAAAGATCCTCAAGCAAACCAACCGGAGTTCTAATAGAGTGGTCCGCAAGGACAAGTGAGATTCTACAATCCTTGTATCTTGTCAAGCCTAACCGTTTGGCAATCGAAAGAGGCATCAAGCTCACACTAGCACCAAGATCACATAAGCAATGTCCAAAAGAAAGAGGACCAAGAGCGCATAGAAGTGTGAAGCTACCCGGATCATCAAGCTTTTTCACTACTATCTTGTTTTGGATTATAGCGGTACATTCATGAGTCAAGAGAACCATACCTTGCAATGTTTTCTTCTTCTCTAACACCACATCTTTATGGAACTTGTTGTAAGTCGGGTTTGACAAGAATGCATCTATGATAGACATTGTGATAGTAACTTCTTTCATTTGCTCATCAAACATTATTCTATACTTCTCCAATTGTAGCTTCTTAAAACGGCCCAGGAATGGTAACTTTGGTTTATAAGGTGGAGGCACAAAGAGAGTCTCCTTCTTAGCAAAATTCTTGCCCTTTTTGGTGCTTCCCTCTTGGATCTTGTCTTCTTTAGACTCTTCAACCACTTTACCTTTTCTTTTATCAACAACAACCTCTTGTTCACAAACTTTCTCATTCAATACTTCATCCTCTTCAATCTCAATCACTACCTCCCCTTATTTAGGCTCAATTTCCCTATTGAGCTCTCCACTAGGCAATGCTTTACCACTTCTAAGCGTTATGGCATTGATATACTCTTTAGTATTTGCTTCCGGTTTACTCAGTAAAGTTCCCATTGGACGCGTGGAAGTGGATGATGATTGACTATAAACATGGGCATTCAAACGCTCTATTTTGGCATTGAGCTCACCATACATGTCATCAACCTTGGTGTGCATGCCTTTCATTTGTGTAGAAAGTTCGATTGCTCCTCTTCCTTGCCCATCTAGAAGTTGTCTAAAAAGAGCGTTTGTATCATCCGCTTGAGGTAGAGGATTCGATGAACTCCCTTGGTGTTGGTTTTGGTGGTAGGCTTGAGGCTTTGGTTGAAAGTTCCCTTGTGGTTTAGGTTGATAGTTGGGTGGTTGGGTAAAACCGGGAGGTTTTAAGGGTGGATAGCTTTGATCTTGTGGGTTCTCCACATTAGTGTTTCGATAAGAGAGGTTTGGGATGGCTTCTATAGTTGGGGTTAAACTTGTTGTAGCCTTGTCCTCCAACATAGTTGACTTCCTCTTGTCCCTCAACACAACCTTCCATGTTTTCTTGATAGCCTTGGTAGACATCACTCTCGGATACGAAGTGGACCGGTTTTTGATTAGCAAGAATCATCTTGTCCATCTTGTCATTCAAAGCTTTGATTTCTTTGCGGTGTAGATCACTCATCTCATTACATTCCCTTGAAGTGTGGTCGTAATCTTCACCATAGTTACCACCACTTTGAGCTAGATTCTCTACCAAAGACATACCATCCTCAACATCTTGGCCCAAGAAGTTTCCATTACTCGCCGTGTCTAACAACATTCGAAATTTAGGGAGAACTCCTCTATACAAGGTGCTTAGTAGAGACTCATTAGAGAAACCATGATGAGGACATTGCATTTTGTATCCTTTGAACCTTTCCCAAGCTCCACAAAAACTTTCATTGTTCTTTTGAGTGAAGCTAGACATCTCATTTCTCAACCTTGCCGTTCTTGTTGTGGAGAAAAAACTTTGAGAGGAAGGATCTTTTGCATTGATACCAAGAGGTGATAGAGCCTTGAGGTAAATTATTCTCCCAAATACGAGCTCGATCTCCAAGAGAAAACGGGAAGAGTCTAAGTTTGAATGCATCTTCCGAGATGTCATTTATCTTCACCGTCCTACACAGCATATTAAATTGGTCGAGATGATCTAAAGGGTCCTCCATTGATAACCCATGAAACTTAGAGCCATGAACCATGTTGATGAGACTTGACATAATCTCGAAGTTGTTGTTCTCAACCGGAGGAGCGCGAATATCGTTCATATTTCCATGTATGTTCGGTGCATCAAATGCTCCGATTGTATGAAGAGCTCGTGGTGCATGGTTAGGAACTTGCTCACCATTGTGTTGGTCATTTCTATTATGACCGTGATCTCCATCAACCACCGGTAGAGGTTGTTGATCCATTCTTAACCGTGCTAGATGTTTAATGTGTTCCCTTTCTCTTCTTGCCCTTAAATTCTCTCTCTCCAACCGTCCAATGTCTTAACGCGCTCAACCAAATGCTCGTGACCGTGACTCCGCAAATGCATACACCTTAGCAAGAGAAAGATCAAAACGCTAAGACAAGAAGGTTAAGTAACAATATAAAAATGCCTAGTCTCAAGCAACAAAACAAAATCCTAATGGCTAAGATAGATATTGAAAATCGGCAACGGCGACAAATTGATGTAGTACTTTACTCAATTAAATATCGAACCACAATTTGCAATTGATCACTCACTAGGAATACACGCAAAAGCTTAATCTAGGCTAATAAGATGATTGGGTTTTGTAAACTTGACTAACAAAGTAAATAAGAATCAAACAATGCAAAACAAGATAAATTAAAGTAAAATGCAAAAGACTAACAAGTTTCGAAAGTAATAAAAGCGGAAAAATAACAAGCTACTAAGCGATAACTAAAAGCGAATTCTCGGGTTAAAGGGAATTGATTAGGAATGATAAAGAAGTGGATTATGGAGCTTCAAACAACTTCTAATAAGCAATGATCCCTAGGCCATAGAACACTAAGCAACACTAACACATTTCCATGACATTAGTCCATTTACTAATCAATTAATCATCAGCTTCTTCCAAAGGCAATCAATTGGCTAACAAGCATTATAAACAAGTCTATCTAGCCACTTAACACCCTAGTCAACAATTTCCAAAGGTAAGGAATGTAAAGCACTTAAAGGTTTTGGTTCGGAATTTCATCGAACACCTTCCAGGCATGAAATTCCTAAAGTCTAAATCAACATGATCAAAGCTAATCTAGCTTTATAAACAATCACTAAGTAAGGATCTTAAGTAATCTAGTCCTAAACTCCATAACCCAACAACTAAATCGTCTTAATCTACCTTAACCCAAGAACTCTAAATGACTACTCACTCATGATCATGATTACACAAAACAATAGGTTTGATCTTTGTGAAATCATAATCAGAGAAGGTAGATAAGAGATTAAAAGAGAAATTTGGATTCAAAACTCAACAAACCAAAGATTCATACAGAAACTTGGAAAGAAACCTTAAGAGAAGATTTTGATCTCTAAACAAAGCATAAGACAATCTAAGACTAGGTTAAGAGTATTTATAGGAAAACATAAATGAAGTGGGTCAACCCGGAACAAACCGGGTTTTGACTGCTTAAATGAATCGTAGCAAGGAGCATACATCCATATGGTTTCCTGATATAAATTCTGTAAATGATTTTATCTTCAGGGGAATCCGGAGCAAGGAGCAGACGTCCATATGGTTGCCTGAAATAAATTCTCGAAACGTCTCCATCTGTAGAGGAATCCGTAGCAAGCAAGATACCCTGCTACAGTTTGGTCGTTATGGCTCTTCTTTCTTCCTTTGATCTTTTCTTCCTCTTCTCTCTTGATCAATTCTTGGGTTCTTATGGTCCAAAACTCCTCTTTTAGCTCCATTCTTCATGTCTCTACTCCAAACACCTAAAGACAAAGAACAAAACAAGGTTAATCGTGAAAGTGTTCTACCAAAAACAAGATGTTGATTATTGTGAAACGTTAGTATCACTTTCAAGAAAAAAGAAAAAAAAAAACAATGAAAGCTGTTTATGCTCTCATCGCCCAACGGAAGTGGAAACTCCATCAAATGGATGTGAAAGTGTTTCCAAATATAGAAATTGACGAGTCGATTAATGTCGCACAACCACACCCGGATTCATAGTCAAAGGTGAAGGAGACAAAGTCCCAAGGTTGCAATAAGCGTTCTATGACTCAAAGAAAATCCCTCGGATTTGGTATGAAAATATGATTCATACTTCTAAAAACATGAATTTCGAAAGAGCATGAATGATGAGGCCTTGTACGTGATGTAGGAGGAATATTTTTGGTGACTTCGTACGTGGATGACATAAAATTAGCGAACAACAATCCTCATCTTATTCATAAGTTCAAGGAAGGCATGTAGGTTGAAGAATGGAGAATCAAACTTTGTCGATTGTTCCAGAACTCAATTAAGAGAATATTTTTATTTTATTTTTGTCACAAGGAATATTAGTTTATAATTGAGTTTAGTAGTACATTTTATATAATTATGTAAGTAAGTGTGTATGTATGTATAATCAACGGGTGTGTGAAGTTTGGATAGTTTTTCATTTTTTGTTTCTGGAAATTACAAATGGTCACTTTCGGTTATGTTAGATGACTATGTAGTGTGGGTGTTGTCTCAATAAAGATGTATAAAAGTTTCAGAATTACTCTGATTTTTCTCTAGTTAAAGTTTCTTTGTCTATGTCATTTATAAACAAATTCATTCGGTTACAACATTTTCCATTTTGATTATTTTTTTCTTGCTTTGAACAAGAAGACGCCATCCCCTAAACTAACACTAATTTCTCACCCAAAATAGAATGTTGTTGAGGCTCTATTTACATAACAACTTTAATAAATAAATAAAAAAACAAAAAAAAAACAGTAATAATAGTAATAATTCGTGAACATAAAGTAGTCTAAAATTAATTATAAGAAACAAAGTATATTGTAGCATTTCTCTATCAAACTTTTTTTTAGATATTGCTTGATTAGATGAGTATAGAAATATTAACAACAAGTGTAGAGGTGAAGAGGGAAAAGATGCATCTACAATTAATGACCTTGGTTTGAGGTAGTGTCGTAGTGGAGGTTATAGGCGATCGTCCATTTAACCAGGTTACAACTCTATCTTCTTTTCATTTTTTATTACTTTAATTTCTTAATTCTGAGTTTTAGATAGATATTGCAGGAGGAAAGCTCTGTTCTCTTTCATAGCAGCTCTACCGTTTGTTTGCTGTTATTCTTGTCGCCGTCCCGATCTCCCTTGGGCATAAGAACTTCTCTCTCAATTAAAGATCTCTCTTTTCTTGAGCAGAGCTTCAGACCGAAGATATTTCTGTTTTCTGTCGGAGTGATTGCAGTTTTGTTGTGTTGATCTGAACACGGAGTAAGTGCTTTCTGGTGTGGTAGAGATAATTGAAAGCTTGGTTAGGTTTGCGGTTTTCTGAGCAGGCCTTTGCTTACTTGGGATTGAGTTAAGTGGAATCTGGTGTGGTTTGCGATTTTCTGTGCAGGCCTTTGCTTAATTCTGTTTGGGTGAGTTTCTGAATTGATGTCTTATAATAATCGAAATATGGATCTGGATCTTGAGAAAGCGATTCAAGTCCTGTCAATCTCTGATGATAAACCGTTGGTTCTCTCGAATCAACCAAAGTTTTGTTCATCGGAAAGAAACTGTTGTAGTATTATGGGTAGATTTCTTAATCCGGACAATCAAAGGATGTCTAATTGGATATTAGACATGCCAAGAATTTGTAGATTATACTCTAAGGTTCGAGGTGTTGCGTTATCGAAAGATAAATTTCAGTTTATCTTCAAATCTGAAGAAGATCTTGCTGAAATTCTGAAAGTTGGAGTCTGACACAAGATGATTGGTGTGTTGTCATGGAGAAATGGGTTAAAAAACAGCCGGGAGACTATCTGATGTTTCTTCCAGTTTGGGTTAGACTTAGGAATATACCGGTCAATTATTACACGTAAGATACAATTGAAGAGATTGCAGAGTGTCTGGGAAAGTCTTGGAAGTAGCGTTGGACTTGGAGAAATCACAAGCACAAGATTATGTTAGAGTTCAGGTAAGGACAAATGTCTCAAATCCATTACGAAATTCCAAAGAGGTACAATTACCAACAGGGGAAATTGTTCTCATCTCCTTTGATTATGAAAAGATAAGAAAAAGATGTTTCAAGTGTCAACGATTAACTCATGATAAAATTAGATGTCCTTTCAAACCAACTGTTTCGACAAAGAGTTCTCCTTTGCCTGAAATAGTTTCAGGAAAAGGTAAAGGAGTTATGATACCTGCGTTAGTCAAAGTTAAAGAGCAAGAAAACAGTTTCAAACTTTTGGCTGATGCAATAAAAGGATCAGACAGGCCTCTATCTAGAAATGATGAATCTACTGATGAGTTATCAGACTTGGATCTTTTTGTTGGGTTTAGACCAGGTAATATGGGAGCTAGTTCTTCAGGTACAGCTTCAAAGATGATTGGACCAAGAAAACAGAAAGCTTCATGGCAAAGGAAAGCTAAAGGAAGGAAAGAACTTCATTTGAAAAATAAGGTTAGTAATGTAGATTCTAAAGAAAGGTTTGCAAAAGTTTTTAAAAGGAAAGCACAATCAACTAGGTTGGAATCTACAAAATATCTGAGAAAGGGATAGTCATACGGTGGTTCCACAGGAACCATCGCTGGATCAGTAGGGCGTCCTTAGTCGGAATTGCCAAGGGCTGACCTTGGACAATTCGGCACTTAAAGGAAATGAAAAAGAATCATTTTCCGGATTTACTTTTCCTCATGGAGAGTTCATTGCAAAGGTTTTTTCTTGGCTTGGTTATGATTATGTATATACAATAGAACCAGAAGGAAAAAGTGGTGGATTAGCAATTTTTTGGAAGAGCCACTTAGAGATAGAAATTCTTTTTGGGGATATGAATCTCTTAGATCTAAAAGTCTCACAACGAAAAAAACAGTGGTTTGTCTCCTGTGTTTATGGGCATCCAGTTACATCTCTAAGACCCATTTTATGGGAAAAACATGGAAACATTGGATTCAATAGGAAGAAATCATGGTGTATGATAGGAGATTTTAATGATATCCTTTCTAACAAGGATAAACTTGGTGGACCTAAGCGATTGCTATCTTCCTTTCAACCGTTTCAAGAAATGTTGAACTTGTGTGGTATGTAGGAACTAGAGAGTTCAAGAAATAGTTTTACCTGGGAGGAACAAGGAATGATCAGTGGATTCAGTGTAAATTAGATAGGTGTTTTGGAAATGCTGCTTGGTTTTCTCTATTTCCAAATTCTCATCAATGGTTTCTGGAAAATCTTGGTTCAGATCATAGGCTAGTTTTGGTGAAATTTGTTAATGATCAAGAAATTTTCCGAGGCTAGTTTAGATTTGATAAAAGATTGGCAGAGAATTCAGAATGTTTGGAGGTGATACAAAGATCTTGGTCAAATGTGCTCTCTACAGAGAGTTCTAGGAATAGCTTTGACAGCAACTTGAAAGTCAGGAAAAATGGATGTTTGAAGGAGACAAAAACACCAAATTCTTTCAAGTTGCTGTCAAAGCTACTAGAGTTAAGAATTCTTTAAACTTTCTCTTAGATGAAAATGGGAATGAACAGACTTCTAGTAGAGAAAAAGGAAAGATTGCCTCTAGATTCTTTGAGAATTTGTTTAAATAATCCTCTCCACAGAATCTGAATGAATATCTACAAGGTTTTCAAGGTAAAGTCTCAGCTTTGATGAATCAGGAATTGACTCAGAAAATAACAGAGAATGAGATTTACACAGCTCTTTTCTCAATCAATAAGGAGAGTGCACCAGGACCAGATGGATTCACGGCATTATTCTTTCAAAAACATTGGTCCTTGGTAAAGACAAAACTTGTCAAAGAGGTGATGAGTTTCTTAACGACTGCTATTCTTCCTGAAGACTAGAATCACACTCATTTATGCCTTATTCCAAAAGTCACAAATCCAACGAGAATGACAGATATCAGACCGACCAGTTTATGCTCAGTGGTATATAAAATCATATCAAAGATTTTGGCTTCACGACTGAAAAAACATTTACCAGATATTATCTCTCCAACTCAGTCTGCATTTGTGAGTGAAAGGTTAGTATCTGATAATATTCTCATTGCTCATGAGATTGTGCATAACTTGAGAACAAATGATAAGTTTTCAAAAGAGTTTCTGGTTTTTAAAACTGATATGTGAAAAACTTATGACAGAGTAGAGTGGTTATTCTTGAAAGGAATTCTACAGGCTCTTGGTTTCAATGAGAAATGGATAGATTGGGTTATGGAATGTGTGACATCAGTTTCATATTCAGTTTTGATCAATGGTGTCAACCCTATGGGAACATCAAACCACAGAGAGGAATCAGACAGGGTGATCCTCTATCACCTTTTTTGTTTGTTCTATGCACTGAAGCACTTATTCATATTCTCAATAGAGCTGAACAAGAGAAGAAGATTTCAGGAATTGAGTTTAATAATGCCGGGACTTCAGTGAATCATTTGTTGTTTGCTGATGATACTCTAATAATATGCAAAGCTAAGAAAGAAGAATGTGAGGAAGTGATGAATTGCTTAGCTAGCTATAGGAAAATCTCAAGCCAAGAAATCAATGTAGAGAAATCAGCAGTCATTTTTGGAGCTAAAGTAGAGGATCAAACAAAAGATTGGATTAAGCAAAACTCTGGGATTCATTCAGAAGGAGGAACTGGTAAGTATCTAGGCTTACCTGAATGTTTAAGTGGGTCTAAAAAGGATCTCTTTGAATTTATTAAAGAAAAGCTTCAGTCTAGAATGACAGGTTGGTACGCAAAGTCCTTATCTCAAGGTGGCAAGGAGATTCTTTTAAAATCAATTGCTATGGCTCTCCCAGTTTATGCAATGACCTGTTTTAAACTTCTTGTTAAGCTCTGCCAAAATTTAACTAGTGTGATGATGGACTACTGGTGGAACAGTATGCAATATCTGAGGAAGATTCTATTGGTTGGGTGGCAGAGACTTGCAAAGATAATCAGTGCTTTAATCAAGCATTATTGGCAAAACAAGCTTGGAGATTGATGAATGAGAAGGACAGTTTGTTTTACAAAGTGTTCAAAAGCATGTACTTTCTGAATTCTGATATACTGAGTGCCACAAATGGAACTCGACCATCATTTGCTTGACGAAGTATATTATTTGGAAGGACACTGTTAAAACAGGGGTTGGAAACAGTCATTGGTAATGGAAAGGATACCAATGTATTGATCAATAAGTGGTTATTTGATGGAGAAAATAGAAGACCGATGAATGCTCAAATATTGATTAATATTGAGCTAAAATTCAGTCAACTGATTGATCCTGTCTCGAAGAATTGGAATTTGAATCTTTTGCGAGACTTGTTTCCATGGAAGGATGTTCAGCTTATTCTGCAACAAAGACCATTGTTATCTCAGAATGATTCTTTCTGTTGGGCATATAATCAGAATGGATTATATTCAGTTAAGTCAGGATATGACTTAGGCAGCTGGAGAGTTCATCAACAATTGTATCAAGAAGCTGAAGAGAATCCCTCACTAAATCCATTGTATATCAGTGTCTGGAATCTGAAAACTGCTCCAAAAATCAAAATCTTTTTTTGGAAAATGTTAAAAGGAGCAATTGTAGTGGAGAATAGACTAAGAACAAGAGGGATTCATATTGCAGATGGATGTCTTATGTGTGGTGAGGACAATGAAACAATTAACCATATCCTTTTTCAATGTCCTCTAGCGAGACAAGTACGGGCTCTAGCCTTTATTCCTTATCCGTTGGGTGGTTTTGGGAATTCTATATATGCTAACTTGCATCATATCTTACAACTAACTCAAAACCAAGATATTTCTCAATCAGTCAGTTTTGTTTGTCCTTTGATCATTTGGGTCTTATGGAAAAACAGGAACAAGATTCTCTTTGCAGGAAAAGGATCAGTAACTGATTGCATTGTGGAGAAAGCTTATGATGATTCCAATCAATGGAATAATGCTCAACAAAGAGAGACTGTCTCAGTGTATAAGGACACAGAGGTTTTAAAGAAATGGGTTCCACCAAAGAATGATGAGTTGAAATGCAACATTTGATATGCATGGTCGAAACAGAAACATATCTCAGGGGCTTCTTGGATTGTTAGAGATTGTCAAGGGAAGGTTATTGTGCATAGTAGAAGATCGTATTCACAGGTAACTTCTCTTTTTCAAGCTAAACTTAGATGCTGGGAATGGGCTTTACAGAGTATGAAACAATTGAGGTATGAAAAAGTTATTTTTGGTGCTTCAACTTCAGAGATTATTAAAGCACTGAATAAACCAAGAGAATGGCCAGCCATCATTGGTCACATAGCTGACCTGTTAAGTTTTACTTACAATAAACCATTGTGGTTTTTGGAATTAGAACATCCTCTTAGCAACAAAGGACCCTATGAAATAGCTAAGAGTGTGATATCATGACTGAGATTTCAATCGTATGTAGCTTCTGGTTCTCCAAAATGGCGCCAAAATGTTATTGATTCTAATAAGGTTCATTAGATGGGAGATTTGGTTTTTTCTTGTTTTTATTTCAGTGTTAATTTTCTAGAGGTCGGTTGTTTTCAGGATTAGATTCTTTAAGAGTTTTTCTAGTTTTGTTGGTTTCTGATAATTCTGTTTTGTCTCATTATTCTCTTTTTACGATCTTACCTTGGTTCAAGGTTTTTCCAGTCTTATCTTTTACCTTCTTATCTTCTTATTTTAAAATACTTTTGTTTTTTTAAAACCTTTAACGTTTCTGTTGTGTCTCTAGGTCTATATATAGTCTTTACTTCTTTCTCTGTTTAGAACCACAATCTCCTTTAACTTTTGAACTTTACTTAGAAACATGGCAGAAGAGTTATGGGATGAGATTCAAAATCTTGCCTTGGGAAGAAATGATCTGGAGCTATTCATACCACATGAAGCTTATGCAGATGTAGCAAATCGTAATCGACTCAGTTTGATTGCTAGACCTCTAAACCCGCGAGCTCAGAATCTCTTTTCGGTAATAACTTCTTTACTAAGAGTTTGGGGTTTAACTACATCAGTTCATGGTAGGGTTTTGGATGCTACTTTGTTCAATTCCTCTTTCAATCTGAACTTGACCTTATTTCAGTTCAAAGAAGAGAGCCTTGGCTCTTTAATAATTGTTTCATAGTAAATCAGAGATGTGAGATCTTTCCTGATGTTGATTTCCTTACAACCATAGACTTGTGGGTTCAGATTAGGGGAATACCGTTACCCTATGCGTGTGTGGAAACAGTTAATGAAATAGCTCAAGAACTTGGTCAGATTGTCCACATAGATTTTCATAAAGCTTCTACCATACAAATTGCCTATATCAGAGTAAGGATTAGGTTTGGTATATCAAATAATCTCAGGTTCTTTCAGAGGATTCGGTTTGATTCAGGAGAGACTGCGGTCATTCGTTTTCAATATGAACATCTCAGAAGAATTTGCAGTCGATGTCTTAGGTTCACACATCATCGTCTTCACTGCCCTTACACGCTACCTGCACCGGAACCTAGACATGAGGCTAGAGATCAGTCTCTTCTAAGGAGAGCTAGAATGGTGTTTCAGGATGAGTTGCATAGATCAGAGATGAACTCTTAGTCACAGATGTCAGATAACTCCTTCCCTGCACCTATTGCTCCACCACCAAGGGTTGCAACTCCTCCTCTGAATCCTGAAGAACTTGCAGCTGCGAGACCTTATCTTTTTACTCCAAGGGTGACAACGCCTCAGAATTTGAATGCTCATGTTCCTCAATATGCAATCCAAAGACAACATGTTTCAACTGAATCTAATGTAACCCCAAACAAGACAGAGGAGGTTACATCAAGGTTTTCAAGAATTGTGGAGATTGGAGAATCATCTCAAGTAAATGAAATGGGAGATGGTTCAAAACGCAAGAACAAACAAGATACTCCGCAGGAACGAGATTCAAGAACGCAAAACAGAAAGTTATTGAGCATATTGATGGAGGGATTCTGAAACCTCCAAAGAAACGTTAAACCACTCGAGTGATTCTGTCATTTTTTGGCGATGTTAGAGGTACTGAAGGAAGATTGTCAAGATGCTTGAATAAATGGTATGCTTTGGGAATCCTTTTTGGTAAGACATACTTTCTGGCTCTTTCAGATGTGTCTTTGATAAGACATATGAAGAGTAAGCAATCGTGAAGACTCAAGATGATACTTTCTTTTGAGACACTTGATGTGGAGTCTTTGAATCCTTTTGAAGCTCTAGTTTACAAGTTTGTATAAGTTAAATGTTGTTTGTTTTAAGTTTAGTAAGTGGAAGTTTCCACAGTTGTATCCTTTGCAACATCTGCAGGTTTCTAACACTTTTTGGGGAAAAAAAAAAAGATAGATATTGCAGGGGTTGGGAATATGAATATCGGCCTCAGGAGACTAGAAACGCCGTCTAACTTGGTATTTTTATCTAGTGTAGGTATGTCATGTTAAAAGAGAAAAGGAAGACACGTGTTATCTTTAAAACATCTGAAAATTGTGTCATGAAATTCTTTGGACAATGTCCCTTCCTCTTTATTATATTTGAGCAATGTGCTCGTAAATATCTGGCAATTTTCTACTTTTGAACTATATTCTGGATGTGAGTTATGATCACACTTTCTAATATCGTGACTGTAGAAGCTTTACAATAGTTGTTAGTGCCGGAGCTACCAATGTTAGATCAACTACAACGTACGTACATTTTTTTATTTTTTTTTACTTTTTACAATGTACTTTAACATTGCTTCGGCAAAATGGTAGATCAAAAGAGTAGTATTCAACTTCTGTATTTGCAAATAAGTTGTATTTATTTTAAATTTCAAGTGAATTTTTTTTCTTCTTAAGATAGTATATTATGACTATATGAGTACTATAAAAAAATCTCGATCGTCAATAATCTGTGTCTCTCGATTGTTTTTGCAATAAGGTCTCATTGACGTCTTAATTATTTCAATGTGTTTGCAACTATTTCTACTTATGTTAATTTGCACGAGTTTAAACTATGCAAGTAATTTCAAGTCAACGTAAGAAGGCGTCATGCATGTTAGAAAGTAGAAACACTTGTTGTAAAGTACAATTAAAACAAGAGATTCTTCATTAGCTCTTTCTCATCCATTTAGACGCCACCTAGAGATCAGAAAAGGGAAAATATATCAATTCAAAAGTTCGAAATCTATAGAATAACATTCTAAAAGAAGAAAGAGAATATATATTCACGCACCATAATCTCTTGTTGTCTTGCATTTGAAGCATTCAGCCCTGCTTGCGTAGTTATGAACCCCACATCCGACCCTAGGACAAAACCAATCGCCAGTTTTCCATCCGGGAGGACAAGCTGTGCCATCATTCCCGTACGCAACCATTTGAGCACCGTAGTACTGTTCCGTATACTCGACTTTAATCATTCCACATCGGTAGCAACTTGTTCGGCTCGCGTAATTGTGGCTCCCACAATTCAATGCACCACAATACCAATCACCAGCCATAACTTCGGTCCTGTTGTACAAGTACGTTGAAACATCAACCCCTCCAAATTTGGGGTATCCGCATTTTTGGCATGACTCTCTTTTTTTGAAGTTTGCGTGTTGACACGCACCGCATAGCCAATCTCCTCCAGTCCAACTCATCTTTCTCTTTATGTATCTCTTACCACCTGAAACGTTAACTAGTACGTAGCGTTCAGGCAACTTACTAGATCTAAATTTTAGGTGTGAAAAAAGCCTTATGAAGGAGCTAAAATTTAAGGAGAAAAACGAGCGAACCTGAGAAGACAAGAGACTGGTAAGCGAAAGGAATTGGTGAAGTTGTTAGTTTGAGGAACATGGCATTTTATAGGCCTTAATGATCAGAGAATGTAAACTTAGATAGATTCTGATTCCATCAACTTTCTTTGCAACATGAGGATATATAGTAAATAAAATACAACTAAAGAAATGAATTTCGGACAAACAAGCCTTGTTGTAAGAAGACTTCAAGACAAGATGATTAATTCGAATGATGTACATTATAATTTTCAAAGGTTGCAAATAATTTCTTTGGATCATCTAAGACCTATTTTGTGTTTGTGTGACACCATGTTTTGTCTTGTGATGGTTTTACGAAAATAATATCAATATCAACGTTCAAACATTACGGTGAAGTAGACATCCGATACCGATTAACGTAAAAGTTGAAACTGTTTCATGTGAAGGAGAAAAAAGTCGTCAAGGATCATTAGGAGGGAAATAACGAGAGCGTCCTTGAGGGCTTAAAGTGATTCTCAATTGCATTATTGTAGGTATAAAAGAGAAGAGGATGATGAAGGGTATTATTCTCTTGTGTTGCCCCCCAATAACCATTTGTTCCAATTCTGTCCTTCATTCATGTTCCTTCACACCTAGCTCGTTGATGGATTTCGAAATCTTTCATATTATCCGTTTCGTTTCTTTTTTTTTTTTGTCAAAACAACTTACCAATCATATTAAAACATATGTTCATTCAATATTTAATTAATAAATTTTTTGATAGATGTTAAAAAAATGTAGTATAATTCCAACTATAAAATTAAGACATTTCTTATCTAAAATCTAATAAACGAAAGACAAATTAGTTATTTTGTCATTTAAATTTAGTTTACATATAATCTCTTGTGGATTAAATTTGGTTTAGTATTGTTCTATATACTCTCTCTTTTTCGACAGCTATTATCTGGTGAGAAGTAAAAAAATGGTTTCTTTCAAAAAAATAACATGAGAGAAAATATCGTAAATAATAAGTTTACTCTCTTATTATTTCTTATATATATTTACATTTTGTCATTTTTCTATAATTACATGGGCAATATACATTGGCGTAAGGCAATACTGTAACACTTTAATTTTCTTTTCTTTTTATTGAAATGTTAAAGTTATCATCAACAAGAAAACAGTTAAATTTTTACCAAAGAGGATATACAAATGGAATTTGGTTAACACCAAAGTAATGATAAAGAGACTTTTAAAATTATATAAAAAAAAAAAAACATATATCAAAAGCCTAGTATCCAAAAAATTAGATGAAACTCCCCCGGGTGTGTTCTCTTCTAGTTAATGTCTTAAGGGCCATATGGGGCAGCCATAACGCGGACAGTATTAAAGTGTTACAAAAAACTATATAATACTAAATTCACTTAGAATTTATTCTTTATTATAATGCCAATTTATTCTTTCTAACACTTTTATTCTTTATTTCTTCAATAATTCAAAAGTTATCATACCAAGATTCACTTAGGCATGTCTACGTTCATTCTTCTTCCCCTACATGAATCGGTTCAAATTAAGTTTAAATTAACTTTTACCATTTCGAACATGATTTTTCTACGTTATCTTAAATTGTCCGATTTTCAATTCTTGTTGTCGGCTACTTCAATATTTACAGGCTGAAATTGGAATGATTAAGCATTAATCAGTTTGATATACCATCTTCTTATTATTCTCTCAATGCCATAATTGTCTTCATGAAATAATAATGGGTAGTTGGTGCTGTTTATGAACACATCATACATAACATTTTTATACATTAAGGGTTTATAACAATTTTTACTTACCTACTTCTAATTTTTATGGTAGTTTTGTTTTATAAGTCATGGCAGTATCTATAGTACCAAAACATTTACATCAAATAATTCTATCTAACGTACATTTTTAAGCAACATCACTTAATAAAATTTGGTTCATAGATCTCATTTTGTCTTACAAAATCTTAAAAATTATTGCAAACTTGCAACACTTACTGATACTAACTGAAAATCACTATATATTTTTCTTTTTTCTTTTTCCCATATTCAAAAGTTAATTGAAAATCAATTTCTTAATATTTCATCCATCCAAATTAAATATTACTTTGTGCTTACCATATTTATTAATCATTAAGTTAGTCATATGAGTAGAAATATAATTTTAGGCAAGTTCATAAAGAACATGAAAAAGAGAGAGAAAGCACGAGCTGTTAGATAAAATTTGTCTCTCTAACGTTATTTTCCTCATTTTAGTTGGTCAAATGGTTCATATATATGGCTATTTTGGATCTAATTTCTTTATTATCCTTGCCTGTAAAAACTCAATAACTACACTATGTGTCGTCGATAGTCAAATCAATTGAAAAAGAATTCTTTTAAATCACTTTTTTCAAAGCCAAGGTATTAGATCGAAGTAATGCATGTAACCAAGAAAGGTTACTTTTAGGAGGAAGGAATGTTTGTAACTAAAGCAAATTGGGTTGCGGCGAGACGACGCTGTGTGTGTGTTTTCTTCACTCAGTTGTTCTTTGCTCTTTTTTTATATTTGATATTTGCTGTGTCAACAATTCTATATGTTTCTTGGAAGAGAAGCAACCTTCCATATTATATACTAAATTGAGAATTTTGAGATGACAAACCAAGTAGAATCCCTAACCCATGAATATGGCCCGCGTACAAAGGATTTGATTCTTATAAGTTTATATTATAGTTTGTGATGTATATTAAAGGAGATTTTTTATTTAGATAGATAAAACTCAATCCATAGCATACTCTTGATTATGTTGGACGTAACGTGATTTGATGAAGTTGAACTTCGATATTAAATGCCGCGAAAGAAGGGATCGTTAGCCATTTGACTAAAAGCACTTTACCAAATTAGTGAGGAGATATAAATGTTGGATTCATTAATAGCGATTAACGAGGGTGCTAAAATAAGATGGGGAAAGAGAAATATTATGTTAGTTAATAGTTGTTTTTGAAGAAAATCTAAGCTAAAACAAAATATTGTAGATATGATTTATATGAAATCTTATAAAAACTAAATATGGTGGATATGATTTAAAGTTGGGGTGTTGTAAGTTGTAACATTTGGGATTTTATCCATATTAAGCTTACACAAATAAATAGATACAATAAAGTGATTTGATGAAGTTGAACTTCCATATTAAATGCCCGCGAAAGAAGGGATCGTTAGCCATTTGACTAAAAGCACTTTACCAAATTAGTGAGGAGATGTAAATGTTGGATTCATTAATAACGAGGGTGATAAAATAAGCTGTCGAAAGAGAAATACTATATTAGTTAATAGTTATTTTTGAAGAAAATCTAAGCTAAAACAAAATATGGTGGATATGATTTATATGAAATCTAATAACTAAATATGGTGGATATTAATTAAAGTTGGGGTTGTAACATTTGGGATTTTATCCACATTAAGCTTACAAAAATAAATAGATACAATAAAGTAACAAGAGTTTTAAGAGAAAAGGGAAGATTCTAGCGTGTTGACACCGAGGGGAATTCGATAAGAAAGAATCGAAATCAATACACAAGATGTGTCACAAATGGCATATATTCGTAGATGGACTAACTATTACATCAATCATCTTAAGTAGTGTATTCCATTGGTCGTAACTTTTTCATTGTTCGATTTATTTTTGGTTTTTGTTGCGTAGTCATACAAAATAAATCGACATCCTTGGCACTTGTAGCAGTATAATATAACTGTTTTTTCTTTGATAATTAGCTCATATGAATATTCCATCTTTATGCTACGTTAATTCTGTTGAATATTCATCTTTAAAATATTTATATACTAGGAGTTATCCCGTGCTACACATATATTTTATTTACATGTTTTTCGTTATATTTTATTTATGAGATTATAATTTTAACGTTTATTTGCTCCATTGGAAATGCTCCTACAACATGACCAAGACTCACTCAGATTTTCTAGGGTTACAGTTTCAAGTTTCCGAAGACTTCTCCAACTAAGTCAGAAATGTCTTAATTTTTCGGCTTTAAGGAAGCCAATGAGCGAGTGGGAGTATTTATAGGTGAACTTAGTTGGTTGGGATGCATGTGGAGGCAGCTTACGCGTCCCGCCGTCACGACAAGTGGTCGGACGTATGGCAGTTTCGAATAACTATCAGGTCTAGCTGATAACTATAAGGTCTAACGGATAAGGTCGACCACCGAAAGGATAAGATTTGTCGTGGCACCACATCAACCTCAAATTTTTCACGAACCTGCGTGGTCACCTCTTAAGCGACCTAGTTCTACGAATTGCATGTTTGGCTGTTTTCGGTCTATTGAAAGTAGCTCTATGATGCAGCTACTTACAAGCTTGCTTGTGAATATGGTTTGTGCTAGGCCATCGATCGGCCATGGTGAGTTACCCGTGCCGGTTTGCCTAAGATGGATTTTCACCAGCAATCTAAAACGTCTCCTTGACCAAAACTAATAAGATCTCAGGTGATTTAATATTTGATCTTACTTAAAGGAATCTCAACCAACTAATAGTGATTGATAATAACATTGTCTTGAGCCGAGTTGTCTCGTTTAACGGAGAATCACTTTCTTTCTCTATAGTATTTTCGATTTTTCTTGATGCATGCTGCTTTACCCAATGAATGATTAACTGTTCTTGCATTCCCTTTTCTTTATTTTGGGCTTTGGTCGGCCATCTGTTTCGCATCCTTCTTTCCTGGTCTTAGATCACAGTCCCGGATATTACATACAAGCTTTTGAATTTTCCTTGGATGTCTTGATAATATATGTCTCCCTTTTCTATATTTTCTTGACAAACAAATCAATCTGAAAAAAATAGACACTCTAATTTAAACTTTTATAAAACCGAGAAGTCGAGAAGTGAAAATAATATTAACAGATGTAGCCTAAAAGTTTAGTCTGGTCGTAACTGGAAAAAGATCTATTTTCCCCCGAGAAGTATCGCATAATAACAGATATAGCCCAATCTTTGACCCCGGTCCCAATGTCTCTGAAATGGAAGTTCTATTCCTATTTCCCCCTGAATCGAAAGTTCGAGAGATAATACCATACAGAGCTAGGTTTAATCGGTTTACTGATTCAAAAACGATTAACGAACCAACTAAACATTATTGATTAAACCAGAGTTATGCCCAATTACAACCTGATTTACTCTCTAAAACCGAAATCCCCAAATCAAAACCCTAAAATCAAAAATCCCCAAATCGAAAGAAAGAACCCTAGAGAGAAATTGCGATTTGTGTTTGTCTAATCTGCTGCTCAAATTCGAAGGTGTGATGTCTTTAGTCGTTCATGACCCGGACATTGTTGGTGATGTCGATCCCGAAGGCGAAGCAAGAGACAAATTCCACATCGAAGAAATGCTGAATGAGTTGACCGACGAGCCACCGTTTTGGCATGATGCGTACCCATAGAGCGATGGTGAAGCTAACGCATATGGTCCAGAGAGAGTTCACACTCATATCAGGCATGGTGATGGGTATCTGTACCAGAAGCAAACATTTTTTAGTGGAGTTACATTCAAAGAAGCTGTCGTCGATTATGCTTTAAGAACCGGATGCAATCTGAAACAGTACATGTATGATCAAGATAAAATTTGCTTTAAATGTGTTGGTAATGATGGTAAGGAAGAGGGAGTAAGGTGTGAATGGCAAGTGTATGCCGCAACTCTTCCAAATGATCCAATGTGGAAGATTAGGAAGTTCATAGATAAGCATAATTGCATCCCAAATGGAGAGTGTGAGATGTTTAAAGTGCCGCATATAGCTAGGTTGTTTGTAGATAAGATCAGAGAGAATCCGAAGTTCTACATGCCAGCTAAGATTGAAGAACTCATCAAAGAACAATGGAAGATCAGTGTGACAAGGAATCAATTTGCAAGATTAAGAGACTATGCGGCTGAGATTCTTGATGCAAATCCTGATTCACATGTAGAAGTTGATTTTCTGACGAATAAGGAAGGTAAAGACATGTTCAACAGGTTCTGTGTCTGTTTTGACAACCTTAGAAAGACCTGGATGGAGAGCTGTAGGCCTCTTCTTGGAATTGATGGATGTTTTTTGAAAAATACGGTCAAGGGTCAGTTGTTGGTAGCATTAGGCAGGGATGCTAATAACAAGATATATCCTGTAGCTTGGGGAGTGGTTAAGGTAGAGAATACAGAGAATTGGGTTTGGTTTGTGAAGAATTTGAAGGAAGACTTAGGATTAGGTGATGGTGAAGGTTACATCATGCTCTCGGATAGGTAGAAGGTAGCATTCTTCTTGTTTTCTAGAAGTTTTATATTGTCTTTTAAATATTCTGTGATATTGACTTCTATGTTGTTTCAGGGATTGATCAAAGCTGTCTCTCTTGAGTTGCCAAACATAGAGCATCGGATGTGTGTCCAACACATATATGGGAACTTGAAGAAGAATCATTGAAGCAAAACAAGGATGAAGCCACTCTGGCATGGGCATATAATGAGAAAGATTATAAGCAGAATCTGGAGAAGATATTCTACTATGACACAGTGGTATTCAATGATATCATGAAGAACAATCCTATGAGTTGGTGCAGGGCATTCTAGAGGAGAGGCAACTACTGTGAAGACGTGGAAAACAACTTCACTGAGTCTTTCAATGGTTCTCTGAACAAGGCAAGAGAGAAGCCATTTCTGGCTATGTTAGAAACTATAAAACGACTTGCTATGGTGAGGATTGCCAAAAGGTCTGTGGAATCTCACACTCACACATGTAAATCTCTCTTTTTAATCTCTGCTCCTTAATGTTTGGATCTGATTTTAATCTCTGCATTTTAATGTTTGGATCTGATTTTAATCTCTACTTTTGAATGTTTGTTTTGCAGGGAGCTGCACTCCTTATGTTGCATTGGTTCTCTCTGGTGAGCACAAGGTAGCTTCTCTGGCAAAGGTGTCTACAAGCACCAATGAAATGTATGAAGTCAGACATGGCTTAGATTCTCACCGTGTATGCTTGAAGAGCTACACATGTACATGCCATAAGTGGCAGATCCGTGGCATTCCGTGTGAGCATGCATATGGAGTCATTTTGGACAAGAAGCTTTCACCAGAAGACTATGTTTGTCATTGGTTCAGGACATCTACCTGAAAAAAGAACTACACTGATGGTGTGTTTCCACAGAGAGGTCCTAAGTTCTAGCCTGAGACTCATACTCCTGCTGTGTTTATACCAGAGCCACCAGAAGGAGAGAAGAAGATAACAAAGGAGGATAGTAGAGGAAGAAGGGTGTTAATGAGTCTCCAACTAAGAAGGCACCAAAGAACAAGAAACGGATCATGCATTGTGGCATTTGTGGGACAGCTGATCACAATTCAAGGAAACATCACAAGAAAGCTAAGGTTTGTTTTATGTTTTGATCAAAATTCATTTATTTTTATGACATATGTGGCTTCTACTAACATTCATTTATGTTTTACAGACTTCTGAATCTGTTTTGCAGCCTTCTCAACCTGAACCAAGTCAAGGCTCACTCACTCAAGCTTGATCTAGGTAGGGCACTTAGGTAGAACTAGGTAGGGGACTTATGTGGTTGTCTCCTTGTAATTTTCGACCACATATGGCTAGTGTATCCCTTTGTAACTTTTTGAATGTTGTTAGGTTCCTCGGATTATTGTTTCTTTTTTGAATGTTGTTTGGTTACTTGGATTTATATGTCTTTATGACTAGATTATCAATCTATGCTCCTTCTTTTATGAATTACATTTGCTTGGGTTAATGGTAATCAGAAAGAACAAATCAAGAACAAAAGGGAAATCAACATTAACAAGATACAATCTGTCTTACAAACTGTCAAGACCATTTAAGATACAAACCACAACAAGATACAATCATACTCAACATCAGTGACGACCAACACACACCAAGATACAATCATCATCCTATAAGTTTTGTTGAATCCAATCATGATCATACACCCTATCACTACCACACTCATCATCTTCTTTCTGCTACCTTTGGCTTCAGACAAAGCATCTTCGACCTTCTCAAAGATATTCTTCTCTATCTTCATTTGAACTTTCTCGCAAATCACCTTTTCATACTCCAAGCTCTCTGTTCTAAGCTCTTTCAGCTGCTGCTCTAATTGACCATTATTTGCTCTCAATGTCTCTATCTCATTGAGCAAAGCTTCATCAATCCATTTGAAAGTGTGTTCATCATTCCTAAGCTACAAATGAATAGTCATTCATCTCGATTAGTAGAATCTATATTATGAATGAAATCGAAACAGAGGAAACAGAGGCATAAGAGGCATGAAATTACCTTATGTTTCGCAGCAAAACCACAACGAAAGTATCTCCGGCAAGGATTCTGATCGGATTTCGAAATTAGAGACAAATTTTCTTTCCCGCACCAACATCTCTTTCGCACCCCGACGACTCTGCCTCTTCCACGAGGACATGTAGATCCCGTCGAACTCGATGATAGATTACTCATTCTGCAACTCGATTTTGGGGTTTGAAATCGAAATTGGGGATTTCGAAATTTAGGGTTCTAAATTTGGGGATTTTGGGTTTTGAAAACAACTATATATGGGAAATTTGTATTCGAGACTGGGTCAGATTTCGGGATATAATCTGATATTTAATCGGTTTGGTTTTGGGAATACATGGTTTGGTCTCGGGTTTACAACTAAAACCAACGATACCCAGATTGGGGGACATTTAGGTGTTGAACTTTCGATTCGGGGGGGGAAATAGGAATAGAACTTCCATTTCAGAGACATTAGGACCGGGGTCAAAGATTGGGTTCTATCTGTTATGATGTGATACTTCTCGGGGGGAGGCGGGAATAGACCGTTTTCCGGATCGTAACTATATGCATCTTAGATATATAAGAAATGATTAATTCCAAACATAAGTGGGATGACAATTCAACTTTGGCCATAACCTTCTAATTTTTTATACCAAATCAATTTTTTTTCTATGTAATATGAAATGTGATTGTTGAATTAGTAATTACGACAAATTTGTAGAACACAAACCTGTTAGACTGTTGCAAAAAAAAAATTCTAAAGAGAGAAAGGGAGAAAAAAATAGAGAAGAGAGCTGTTTTTTAACCAATGGATGGAGGTTTCCACAATTCCACCGGTTGATTAGACTTGATATGTTTCGTTTTAAGGTTGTGTGGTGGTGGTCTCCTGTTTTGGGTCAAGTTTTTGTCGATGTTTCTTCTTCTTACTTTTGCAGTTTTTTCATGGCGTTTAACCAGTCAATCTACAGTTTTGCACATCTAATATGGCAGGTGAAGCGGTTGGACGTCTGTTCCAGTTTCTTCCACTCGAGTTCCACACCAATTATGGTTGAGATCTGATTACTTTTTTTTCTCCGACCGCACCTTATTTTGAATAATAGATGGTTTCAAAACGTCAAGAGAAAGGTCCATCAAGCCGGATTAAATAAGCATATGTTTACATTACATAAATTTACCAAACCTCAAGCGAGGACATGAAGACTAGAACTTTTCGTTGAGGTTTGTGATTTTCATCCACAACGAGACAATTTTCGATCTTAGAGAAGGACTGATGCAGGGTCTCTTACATTTTTTTTTGTTTGGGCTTGAATGTTTCAGTTATAGTCGTGAGCTTTAAGGCAGCAAGGTGCTTTTGGAAATTCTCTTCTATTTCCTTTTATTTTCTTTTTTAGGTTAAGCTCAAGAGATACATTTTAGAATTGGTGGTACCGACCTACATCTCTATAAGTAGGGTCGAGAGTTGTTCTTTGTTCATTGGTTATTTTTGATTAATAAAACGTGAAAGCTTTTCTCAACTCTAAGTCTTTGAATTCTTTGTCTTTTAATCCATCGATACACAAAACTAAGAACTCCTAGCTACGAATCGTTCTTTGTGAATATTCAAAGACCCTTTTCGTATTTATCGGATGCATTGAGAATTAGTGAAGAGGATTAAGATTTAATTGGTAAGACTTTGGGTTTAACGGTTTTGATTAATATTTTTCTAGTCTTTTACAAAAAAAATTTCTTTTTTCCTAACAAAAAATACATAAATTGTTAAAAATTTATTCTTGCAAGACTTGAACTCATCACTTTTTAAAATTTGATGCCCTATTTTGTTGCCTAAAGCCCGGCTTAGATCAGGATTGGTCTCGCATGAACTTACACTTTACCGGATAGCTTAGGCTCTGGACGGGTGTTACCCTATATATCTTTCTCTTCTTTGCTTCTATGTCTTCCCTCTAGTTTGTTAGACTTTTAGAGCGGCTACGTAATGGCTATTCATATTCTTATTTTTTAGTAAGCTTCACAACAACTTAAAATAGCTCAATAAACAGACCAATGATATGTGGGCTTAGCGTTTTAGAGGCGCATCTCTTTGCATCCCTTGTATACCTTTTACCCAATCTTGGCCCAGCGGATTTATTGACCCAAACCTTGACCCACAAACAATTATCTATGACTTTTGTTTTTTTTTTTTTCGGTGGAACATGACTTTTGTTTGTTTGACCCTATAAAGAATCCCACGATGTTTGATATTCTACTTCCACATATTATAAAGGCATTGTTGTAATCTTGTGTTTTTTTTTCTTCATTCTATTATTATTCTGGTCTCGTGTTTTTTTTTAAAAAATTTTTTTTGGTCTCGTATTTAATCACTCTTAAATTATTTACTCATACTTTTGATTACCATGGTTTTTTACTTATTATTTAATTCAAAGAACTTTTCTTCTCATCTAACTGTCAAAATAATCAAAATTCAGTTTTTTTTTTCCCTTGCCTGGCGCAATTTTTGAAGACCTTTTTATGGGTTTGAATACGACAACGCGAGAAATATACATTTTATTGCTTAATACTAATTGCATCCTTTCAATTTATTAGACTCATAAATATATGCAAAAACGAAGCATACATGAGATATAAACGAATGATTTTACGTAGAAAATAACAGAAAAAATCAAGGATATCAAGTTCATGCCTTCGAGCCAACCTCCGACAAGGCTTTTAAATTCTTACGGACTATAGCTTCATGAATCTCGAATCTCAATGCTGTTAGTCTAGCAGTACATTCACTTTAAAGCATATATAAATCTTGATTGACTTTCTAAATCAGTCTATACTTCCTTTGCACCAAAGATAATCAAATCGAGGAAAATTGTTTTGTTTACTTAACTGAGATCCCAATTAGTCAAGTCATTGATTAGTTCTAGTTAATTCTTTTTATTATGCTGTGATAACATTCTGATTTTATTTTTGCTTGTTCATCAAGACAACGTCATCTTCCAAAAATTATCAAATAAAAATAAGCTTTCTAGAATGAATGTTTTTTGGTTGTTTGTGAGTTTCTATATAGTTTTTCTTCTTCTTTTTCATTTTTTTTTTTCTGTGAGAGGATTTTCATTAGTAGAATTATGCCTTTCTACCATCAATTCCCATTCAAAACGTTTATCTAATGTTCTTAGAAATGTCACCCCATTTTGCATTAAAAAAACTGAAAATTACCTAGTTTGACTCAAATTTAGAGAAAAATAACTAGATTAACACCCAAATATTATGGTTTACTAGAATAACACAAATTTTGTGTTAAAAGACCAAATACCCATTTTATTTTCAGTTCTATTAAAATAAAATAATTAAATTAAATAGAAAATTTAAAAATACAAAAAAAAAATTATAAAACTAAAAAAACGAAAATTGAAAAAAAAAGATGAAAAAAATATATATATATATAAATTGAAAAAATTAAAAAAAATAAAAAACAAAAAAAAGAACTACCCATTTTATTTTCAATTCAATTAAAATAAAATAATTAACATATACTAACTAAATAAGAAAAAAAAAATTAGAAAAAAAATTTAAAAACAACAAAAATATAAATGAAAAAACAAATACATAACAAAAAAATTTTTAAAAAAAAACAAATAAAATATAAAACAAAAAAATTAAAAAAAATAAATTAAAAAGAAAAAATATATAAAAAACGAAAAAAAAATTATCTTTATCATATATTAACAAGGAGACAGCCACACATTAACCATCTATTATAAATAATTCTGTCGAGATAAGAATATGTATGTCATTACCTTATTGTGCAGATGAAAATTTTATTTTCATCAATAAAACTGCCATCATACGACAGATTTTTTATAGTCTATCGAAATCTGTCATAATATAAAAAAAATCTGTCATAACATAAAATATTTCGGTTGTGAGTATATGTCATTCTAGGAATTTATATTTTTATATAACAAATCTGCTATCACACTCCAGATTTTTGTTAAGAAAAAAAAAACTGTCATAACATAAAATAAATCTGTTATCACTAATAAGTCAAACTAGTAATTATAATTTTAATAACAGATCTTCTACATTATGACAGATTTTTATCGAAAAATATAAGTCTGACGCCAATAAAACAATAAATCTGCCACACATTTTAATAAATCTGTCAAAATTACGAAAGTCTGTGGTGTCATCATAAAATAAGTCTGTCGGGAGAAAAAAATCTGCTACAAATTAAATATCTGTCGTAACCTATTTTAAGTAAGTCTGTAGGAGAAAAAAAATCTGTCACAAAAAATCTGTCATAGAAAAATATGTCTGTCATAAAAAATAAACCTGTCACAACTAACCCAGCAGATTTTTCAAATAATTTTTTTTTCCAAATTTTTTTTCACAACGTTTTTTAAATATATTTAAGGGTGTTTTTGACTTTTTTTTTATTCCTAACAAAGAGAGAAAGGGTATTATGGTCATGAAAATAACTCATTAAACCCCTAAATTTTTTGAGACATTCTAGTAATTAAACTCATAATTTGGGTTAATCTAGTAACTTTCCCAAAAAAAAAAACAGTTTAATGAGTGTTTTTTAGCGTTAACTTTCATTCTCTTTTTTTCTTCTTCGTAACTTTAATTCTCTTTTTCCCTTCTTCGTTCTTGTTTCTTTAGCCGTTTATGGTAAGTCTACCCCTACTTGATCACATATATTTTGGTACACACAAATATTTCAACAGGTCAATGAGGATTTTTTTTAAAGGCCAATACAAAATTTTATATGAGAAAAAGTACAGTTTCTTTATGAAAAAGGTACACTTTTACGAAATAAATTAAATGTTAAACCGTCATTAAAATATCCAAAACATAAATTGGTTAATTTGGTACTTTTATTAGATATCATCTTTGTTTTTTGTTGTTCAAACCACACCAATGAACTAAAGAGGGCCAGACTAGTAGTCCCATTACCCACAACAAATTGGTGGGAGAAAGGTTAAAGAAACTGTACTTTTTCTCATATAATTTTTTTTTTTTGTTGTTAAAAGAAACTGAGTTGATAAACGGGCCAGACTAGTAGTCCATTGGTGTGGTTTGAGACTATTTTTCTTTCTTTGATTGGGTTTATGTCTCCCTTCAAAGCATAGGAGCAAATACTTTTGTATGTATTTGATAAGTTGATCAATCAGCTACACATTTCAAGAGAAAAAAAAACAAAGTAAAGGGTTTATATATAATTTAAAAGTTTAGGTTTAGTATTTTGTGTTTGGGGTTTAGGTTTGATTTTAGAGTTTAGTATTTACTTTAAAGGTTTAAAGCTTAGTTTTGGTTTTGTAGTATTTCGGAAAAATTATATTTTAGCGGTATTTTTGAGAACAAAAACTCATTTTAGTGGTATTTATAAAAATTGTTTTTAGTAAATGACATATAAACTAGTCGGGTATGGGTTTCTCGATATAACATTTTCAACAAGAAATTAGTACAATCTAAACCATTATTAAGTTTTTCTATTAATTTTATTTTATTTCCTTGATTTTAACATAATTAGTATAGGGAAAAATGTCGGAAAATGCGAGAACTTTCAAATTTGGGACAAAAAAACATGAACTTTCGAAATGTCATTTAAATCATAAAGTTTAGTTTGACTTTTGATTAAATGGTTAAGTTTTTGTTGACCTGGCAATTTCGGACATTTCGTTAAATTTCCGTTAACGAGACGATGACGGGGTTAACTTTCCGTTGAATCGAAACGACAGAAAGTTCGATTCTTCACAGACGCAGTTAATTCATTTTATTTTCCAGTGAAATGACGTCGTTTTGTTGTTTTTAAACCGATGTCATTTTGATTCAACGGCATTGTTGTCAGTTGTCAGTTGTCAGTTGTCAGTTGGGACTGGGGAGTATAGAGTTCGAAAACTTAATCTTATATACAATTACAAACCATATAACCTCCTCCTGTGGTTTTTTTTCTTTCTATTATTTATTGTGGTCTCGTATTTAAAAGCAGTTTAATGAGTGTTTTTAAGCGTTAACTTTCATTCTCTTTTTTTCTTCTTCGTAACTTTCATTCTCTTTTTCCCTTCTTCGTTCTTGTTTCTTTAGCCGCTTATGGTAAGTCTACCCCTACTTGATCACATATATTTTGGTACACACGAATATTTCAACAGGTCAATGAGGATTTTTTTTTAAAGGCCAATATAAAATTTATATGAGAAAAAGTACAGTTTCTTTTTTTTTAAAAAGGTACAGTTTCACAAAATAAATTAAATGTTAACCTGTCATTAAAATATCCAAAACATAAATTGGTTAATTTGGTACTTTTATTAGGTATCATCTTTGTTTTTTTGTTGTTCAAACCACACCAAAGAACTACAAAGGGCCAGACTAGTAATCCATTACCCACACCAAATTGGTGGGAAAAAGGTTAAAGAAACTGTATTTTTTATCATATAATTTTTTTTTGCTAAAGAAATTGAGTTGATAAACGGGCCAGACTAGTAGTCCATTGGTGTGGTTTGAGACATCACCTTCATGGGCGGGAAGCAAATGAACGGGGACACATTATTCTCTCTTTAATTACTGCTATTTTTTTTCATTCTTTGATTGGGTTTATGTCTCCCTTCAAAGCATAGGAGCAAATACTTTTGTATGTATTTGATAAGTTGATCAATCAGCTACCCATTTCAAGAGAAAAAAAAACAATTTAAAGGGTTTATATATAGTTTAAGAGTTTAGGTTTAGTATTTTGTGTTTAGGGTTTAGGGTTGATTTTAGAGTTTAGGATTTACTTTAAAGGTTTAAAGCTTAGTTTTGGTTTTGTAGTATTTCGGAAAAATTATATTTTAGTGGTATTTTTAAGAACAAAAACTCATTTTAGTTTATAAAAATTGTTCTGTAGTAAATGACATATAAACTAATCGGGTATGGGTTTCTCGATTTAACATTTTCAACAAGAAATTAGTACAATCTAAACCATTACTAAGTTTTTCAATTAAATTTATTTTATTTCCTTAATTTTAACATATTTTCGTGTAAAGTTTGTAGATAAGGATCTGTCACATCAAGATTTCAATGATCCATGTAACTGAGCATTTACAAATCTACATTCACTATAACGAGGATAATTCAAATAAATGATTGTTCTTTAAAGGTGGTAGGGTTCATCCAATTTAGGACAAGGACGCCCACAAGGCCACAACCACAACACCCATATCATATAAGAGATCTAAGGGTTATGTAGTGGAGAACATCTGAAAAAGAGAAGTCAAACTTGTATAATTAGATGCAAGCATTTAATTAAATTTAAGTATGGGAAAAAAGATATAGTGGAAAAACAAAGATATGTATCAATCAAACAAACTCTCTCTCGATTCTTCCTCTCATCTCCTTTTTTCTTAGAATAGATTTTTGCCAGCCTGCCAAATTTCTGATGTCCATTTCGAGAAATTCGAATGATTGTTCATTTGTCCACATTGCTTAATCAGAAGGTTAATTGGTCGTGGACCTGCCTATCTTTAGAAATGTCTGATGATTCAAGAAAATTGTTTCAAATTGTAACGAGAAAAACCTAGATTAAGTACTGAACAAGAAACAAATTGATCATTGGATTTGTAACTTTTCTATATATTGTTGCTAAAAGTTTATAATAAGTTCTAATACGTATATTTTATAATTTATGCATAAATATTATGGGATCTTACAAAAACGATATAATTGGACTAAAGTCAATAAAATAACTTGAAAATATAAATTTTTAATGATGTTATATATCTTATTCAAAATTTACATTTCTGTTTTTTTTTTGGATTGTTCATTTACGTTTTTTTTTTTTTTTGAAAAAGTACATTTACGTATTTGTTAGATTGCAAGTTTAGTAGGTTTTGGAATTTCAATGTAGATACTATAAATAGGACATTGCGTTTGTTATCTCATACAGAGTTTGTAATAATATTCTTTTGCTAAGATTTAACATGGTGTCAAAGCTTTTGTGACTTTAATTTGTCATAACCTAGTTGATTGCATGGTCCTAACCTAATACGATACAAGTCCAAACATTCCTCCTGTTAATTGAAGAAAAATCTTCGACGTGGAATAACATGAGGATACGAGGACATGTTTAATCATAAGTGTATACGACATCATGCGACGATGGCTAGTAGCCTAATGTGGTAGCTAGTTTCTATTTATGGTTCAAGTTAGATATGTTCTTTTATGAACTCTATTCTACTTAGAATTTTTTTTGTTTTTTTTTTTCTTTCTAAGTTTTAAGATTCTATTGTGATTGGTTTATAGATCTTATATATTTCGCATAATTTTGCGTTATTGGTATGATGACACTGAAATTATATTCAACAAGTTTTTCTACCATTAATTTTTTTTAAACTCTTTTAGAAGTACTATTGGGATACTATATCTCTCTAAATTCTTATAATTCGGCAGATATCTACTTATGTTTAAAACTTGCTATAACTAAACAAAAAAATTCTAGAAATTAACCAATTTTATACAACCGAAAACCAGATTTTACATTCCCGTGGATGTGTTCAGTTTAACTTGGGTTTCTGCTGTTTTGAGTTCTTTAACTACTAAGTGTGTTTAATCTATAATTCTTAAAACGATTTCTGAAATCTGTACGTAGCAATCATCTATACTATTAATTGGGAAGCATTCCCTGAAAAATAACCTTAAAAAGTATAAAAAATTACAAGAGAATGCCATTGGAATAAGTGAAATCAAAGAGCAAACAAAAAAAAACGATTAAGGGTAAATCGGTCACTTCAACAAGTCAATACACGCGGATCTTGGGTCTGATTAAAAAGCGGATCTTGGGTCGGATTGAAAAGCGGATCTTGGGCTGGATCCGTGAATAGAACCGTAGTTGTTAATGATATCTCTAACATAATCGAATCTGTTTATAAGATATTTCCAAATCTCCTGCACACAATAATAACTAACCAAATTTGAGTTTTATTATTTAGAGAATAAATCTTAACGTACCTAGAATATTTCCTTTATATCATACCGATTTGGAAACATACCAAGAATTTCGCACAAATATAACAAAGATCTATGTAAGCCTTATTTGTCAACCTCCATAATTATTATATATTCCGATACTTTTGGTTAGGTTGTTGATTTGAAATGGCAATATTCACGACTTTCCAAATACAAATCAAATTCGAATTATTGTCGGGTAGTTATGGCAAGTGCTAATCATTAGGGTGATTTATCTTATTCTAAATTCCTTATTATCTATATTTAATTGATAATTGTTATTATTATTTTTTTGCAGAAAAATATAATACCCAATGTTCGACGTCCACGTGGTAGTAATCTTCATCCTTACCATAAAAAGTTAAAAACGATTCTAATCAATTTTTAAATACAAATTATGGAAAAATTTAAACTCAAATAATATATCATCTTCGCAATTTAAGAAATAATTAAATGGAATCACTAATTGCTATATTTGTGAAGCGGTTTAGAATATTAGACGTCAACAGTAATTATAGATGCCATATATAATCTTAACAATATATCATAATCTTTTGAAATTAAGCATATACCACGAATTTTTTTTTTTAAATTAAGAAAACGATATTATTTTGCTTTTTATGGTTGAAACCCGAAATTTGGTTGCCGACTTTCTTAATCTATAAATAAAGGATTCGCGTCACATATTCAGCACTCACTAATCATTTGAACCTTCTCCTTTTTATTGCTATATATATTTCAGTAAAAAAAAATGGCTGCAAATCTTGGTTTCACGAGCCTTGCTCACATCAAACCTTTCAAACAAGTTAGAGGATTCAAGTAAGAATATTGCATTTTTGTGGACTCACTACATGATGCATTTGTAAGCGTCTATGCACCTATCGATTTATGTTTGTATGCTTTTTTTTTAAATAGAAATGTTTATATGCTTCTAATTAAGATTTTCAATGTATTTAAATATGATTTTATAGTTTTTTTAAAGGGCACCCTGATTCATGCTATGTCAAGAAGCAACAAGTCAACAAGCTTCAAAGGTTTATCAAAACAGGAGAGTGGCGAATTTTTGAAAGTTATGTGCCTCACTTTGATAATATGTATTTTGAAAATAATCGAAAACTGTTTAGTACTAAGGTAAAAACCCTTAACCTTTGTCTTTATCATTTGATTTCTAATGTGTTTTGTCTAATTGATGTTAGACTAACTAATGATGTTAAGCTGTTTTTTGAAAATTTTCCATTACAGGTTGACAGTGCTCTTCAGATAAAGATAAAGTCTTATCCTTTTCTAGAACCTGTAGGACTTTTTCTTTTCTAGATTATATTGTCTATGTATTTTGTTTATATAGTTTCTCGAGTTTTGATTATTAAGACATATTAAATAACATTACTAACCTCTGTTTTAAATAAAATGGCATGAGCTTGCATATGCTGTTTTTCTTTGCTTCATATTGTGATTCACACCAACAATTCTTCACACTTTTAACATCAATGTTAATCTGTCAAAAGGATAATAAACATGTTAATATAATACATCTGCTGTAACAAGTATTGTTTCTTTGATTTTATAAGTTCGCATGTCTAACATAGAAGGGAAATACATAATCTTTTGTTTCATCTTATCATCACTGTTGTTACTTATTGTAACTAGACAATACAGAAACCAACTAATGTTATTGTCTTTCAATAAGAGAGAAAATATATTAGAAAGGTCATATAAGTTAAATCGTAGCATCATATATCTTATATGCATAAAGCCTCTATATAAGGGATTCAAGGGATACATCTAATACTTTTAAAAATTCATCGTTCATCAAGTGAATTTGATAACTATTTGTTAATAAGCAAAAGGAAAATAGTTTGTCAAAACTATGTTCTTAACGTGTAATACTAATTATTTAGAAATTGACAAAATACTTTTGTCAAAAAGTCTTTTGAATCATTAAAATGATATTCTCACTCCATCAATTTCACTAAAAACCATAGCAATTAACGACATACTATATATTGAGGATTAGTGTCTAAAGAGCCTTCAATCTTAGACATGTCTGTTCAATCTTAGAATTATATTCAAATCTATAAAGAAACACATCACATGTTTCAGAGTAGAAGAAATTATTGAAAGAAAGTTTAGCTAACTTTTTAGAAATAGAAGAATTCGAGACCTGCGAATATTGTCCACATGCGAGAGGGCGAGAGGACAAAAAGACAAAGCGGTGGATCAGAGGAGAGGTAAGTTTTGTATACCACAAAACCGATCAGATTCGCGGCGGAGGAGATTCTTGAGACCGCGGCGGCAGTAGCGATATATGTGGTGGCGGATTTGAAACGGTGAGGAGTAGTGGAAGAGGTGGATGAAAGCGGAGAAGATGAGTGACGATCGAGCAAGTAGTCTGGGCTCATTGTGGGCTTTATCAAATAATGGGTTATGTTTAGTTAAAAGAATTTTATTATTCAAAATTATACACAATATCACATTTGTATACGTTGTTATATTTTGACTCTCAAATCAGGTATTTTTGAAAATATACCAAATATTGTTTTACACTATTAAATACCCAAACATATAATACGGATAATACAGATATGTCGTTGAAAATACAGATATTTTAAAAAGAACTATATTCACATTAACTAATGATGTTAAGTTGTCTAATTGTATATTATTGCCGATTAACCTCATGTTTACGGGTTATTTGCGGGCTTTAGAAAAACAAAATATATAATTATATATTTATCTAATATATAATATTAAATTTGAAAATAATTTGTAATATATATATAAAAAATTACTTTCGATAAATTACAAGATTGGACGGGTTGACAACATATTCAAAAAATTTCATAGGCCTATCTATTTTAATACTGGGACAGAAAATAGCGTTTACACTCCACAAGATGGACATGAGTAATTCAAAAAATAAAAAATATTTTCTAAATTATTCTCAATAAAATACGGGACAACAATTTTAGTTAATGGGACGAGATAATAAGATTTGGATTATTAAATTCAATTTTAAAACTTTCACTGATAATTATATACTTTTATCGGAAAAGGTTTTGCGGGTTATATGCGGAGTTTTGGAAAAAATATAATTATATATTTATCTAACATTATTAACAAAATTTAAGTTTTTTTTAAAAGAAAATTTTATTTATGTTTCAAATTACTTATTATTAATATTAGTTAATTTTTAGCTTTAAGTATATTTATAAAATTAAAATAATCATTTATTGAAATGCATGTAGGTCTGCGGGTCTCACGAATTCAAACAGGACAGATGCGGACACACTATTTACTCCCGTTGATTTCACGGAACAATTTTTTTGCGGATCAAAATATTCTATATGTTGTAGGGCGGCCGGCAGACCTAGCAAATGTGTTTGATCCGCTTGACAACTATATTTAGATCATCCAGTTCAAGACGTTTTCTTCTTTTTGTGCAATTTTTTTTATCTGGTTTGATAGTTCATGATTATAATATAAATCTAACTAATCACTAATCCAGTTCATATTCGATATAGATCCTCTATCATGTCGATCTAAATTGCATGATGAAACGATTATTATTTCAAACATTTATAAGTTGATAAAATTAAACCAATATAAATTTGGGTTATAAATATTATACCAAATATAATATATCTATAAATATAATCCCGCACGTACGTGCGGGTCCGGATCTAGTTAATGTTATTTGATAGGGCACTTTTTTATATAGTTCTCATGGGTTGTTTTTTCACCAATAAAGTTTGTAGAAACGGTCTAATAATTTGCCAGTCTGCCATAAGAAAATATTTGGAGACAAAGTCACACGCGTACCCATATCTCTCTCCATTGATAATAATATCTCAATTCATACAAAAGTTCAGTTATATATTCGTTTCCTCCATTATTACAAATTCATTTGTTCTTCCATAATACATTATAATTGAGTGAGTGCCCTACATCTTTCTTATTATTTTGCATGTGTTCGGTATGCCACTTACTTCCTCGATCTCCATGATATGTAACACTTTATTAAATCATATTTTATCTGCACACTGTTTCACTTATATTTATCCAAAATATTGTTTGAATATATTTATTAATTAACATGTTGTCCATATCGTAGAAGATCTAGATATTTGTAAAGCAAACTGTTGAACTACGGTAGAAAATACCGTAAAATGTATCGTTAATTAAACAATAATTTGAGTAAAAACACTTTTTCGAAATTCATGTAATTATATTTTAATAAAGTAAAAAAGATGCTGTTCCGGTAAGGTATTGATATTGTAAAACAAACTATCATATGAGTTAAATAAACTATAGTATCCATATTTGAATGATGAGAACATGTTTCAGGTGCGATTCACGCCCATCCTATATACATTGCCTACATACATTGTGTATCTTATATTATATGTATGTCAATCTCATTTATTTTATATGGGTCGTAGTGATTTTGACTTCCACTATATAAAAGTCAATCGGAAAAATTTGTGCCAAGGTGATCCCACTTTGTATCTACTCATTCGTTGTGATTCCTAAATGTACACGTTGTCGAATGTTCGCATCGCATATGCTGTCGATCTAAAGTTATTAGGTCTTTTTAAAAGAAAAAAATGATAATAGATAATCTTTAGCTAAAAAAATGGTTGTAAAACGTCGTGGCACATAAATAGATAACGTTACTGTTTTTATAAGAAATAACAAAAATAGTTACTTCATAATTTTTGGTGAAAGTAATTATACAAAACTAGATGGCGGTATGATAGAGCAGAAATGACACAAAATTAGTAGTCCGTTGATTTCTAAGTAAATTTGGACAACAAGTTCTTTATGATCGTTAAGTCTTCAAAACAAATTCTGAAAACAAGAAACTTAAAATTCACAAATTCATTAATTTATTCAAAATCAATAACAACGGACTAAAACCGTAAAGCTAATTAGGCTATTTATAAAAGGACTTTAAAACATAACAACTTTAAATGAAGATATGTATAATAAAGCATTTGCAATCATTTGTGTTCAAATGACAAATCTCATGTTTATCGATCATGAATATAATATTTTCTTATATAACCATGTGTTATTGAATATAATAGAATGTGTACATGTTTCATAAAGGTCAAAGTTATTGAACTGGTAATTAAAAAAAATACTTTCGAATGTTGAAATAATTTTAGGAATTGGGTTTGAACTTTGAACTACGTAGGTGGCTGGTCCACGTTTTGTTCTGACATGAAATGAACTGACTAATATATTTGCAGTTACGAATATCGTTTATATGGTATTCTTTGTTTTATGTTTGATTAACACAGTAGACCAGATTATTTATAAATAGATCATGATGTAATGTATGACTTCAAAATATATTGTTGTGACTAACTTATTAGTTTTAGACACGGGTGCGATCACATTTAATGATGATATTTTTTCTTTTGGGCTAACAACTTCATCCCATTCAAACGATCAAATGGAATACAAGGTTAACTAGGATTTCAGCAAACTCAAATACAGTAAAGGAAAAGTCATTCGACGATGCAACATAAAGATATGTAAGATAGAACGACTATAGATCCATATGAACTCGAAGATATGAGCTAGAAAACATCTGGCCAGTAGCCACAAACGACGTAATGGTGGCTCGAAGACACTTCCACGAGTAATTCGGAAAGTTGATAAGTAGTCACTGTCATTTGACATTGTGACGTTGAAAATGAGTTCATAACCTCTGGTTTCACCGGCACAAACATTCTACACAATATAGTAAAACGGTTAGGATGCTCAAACGATTTCTCGGCTTAAAAGCCGGAAACCAAATACGGTAACTTGATGGAAAAGTTATAAACTTTATGATGGTAAACTATAAACTTTATGATTTCAAATTACAATAAAATCTGATGTAAAATTTAACATTTTATTAAATTATGCTTTATAAATTAATATGTTTTCCTTGATCATTTTCTTTTTGGACCAAAATTACTTTGATCATTTTCTTTTTGGACCAAAACTTTCAAACTTTCACCTTATTATTTCTTTTGGAAGTAGCGATAACGAAGTGGATTTGATTTAACATGTTCACCGGTTTGGCTTGGTTTTCTCTATAATCAAGATCAAATTATTGATAATACAAATTTGAATTGTTCATTTTTCTGATCCTAGTCCATGACATTCTTTGATTATTCTAACAATAGTGGAAACCGTTTGATGGGAAGTAAATAATATTGAGATTATATACAAAAACATAAAAAAGCAAAACACAAGATAAATCTTTTGGCCACTATAACTCAGAGGGAGAGATCACTATTTTCCTCTCCGCGCTCGTTATTCTTCTTTATCTAAGTTAATCTCTCTTGTAAGACGCAATCTTGTTTGAAGAGACAGGACGGTTTTTCGAGTGATAGCTAGCTTCCTATACCTTTAATTTGGAACATGTAAACGAAAACACAACAATTTAATCAAGTCAATGTTATAAAGAGTTGTGATAGCACTAGCAACGTGCAGAGAGCCATTAAGGGAGAGGGCAAAGAAGTTGGAAGAAACTGTAGGTTTAGTAAAATTGTATATCATTCATGAATAAGGAGTCCTATATTTATAGGTTACAAAGGAGATATTCTAGAGAATTCTAGAAGATATTCTCTAAAGATATACACAAGAAGATATGGAATATTTTCATATATATCTACTACTCTAATATGCCCCCTCAAGATGGAGAACCATTGGTTACTCCAATCTTGACCCGAAGATCTAGAAATCGAGCCCGCGGAAGTGGTTTAGTGAGACCGTCGGCTAGTTGATCAATAGAGTTAACATGAACTACTCGTATGACTCCAGCTTGAATGAGTTCTCGAACAAAATGATAATCCAATGCAAGATGTTTCATCCGAGAGTGAAACACGGGATTAGCGCACAAGTACGTAGCACCAATGTTGTCACAAAAAAACTATCGGAGTAGTCGGGAGTTTAACTCGAAGTTCAAATAAGAGCGAGACAATCCACTTGACTTCAGAGGCAGCCTCCGTAACAGCCCTATACTCCGCTTCGGTTGATGATCGAGAGACACCTTTTTGTTTCTTAGAAGACCAAGAAATGGGATGTGATCCTAGATAGACAACGTATGCGCCCGTGGAAGAATAGTTATCTTTATCACCGCCCCAATCTGCATCAGAATAAGCCTTAAGATCCAAGGAAGCACGAGAAAAAAACCATAGACCATGATCTACTGTACCAGCAAGGTACCGCAACACACGTTTGACAGCGTCCCAATGAACTGTTGTAGGTTTATGCATAAATTGAGATAGCCTATTAACCGCAAAGCCAATGTCAGGTCTCGTGAGTGCAAGATATTGTAAGCTCCCAACTGCAGCACGATACTCGGTCGGATCCGATAAACTAACCCCATCAGAACTTGTGAGACTCGTCGCAGACGTCATCGGAGTAGGCACTGGTTTAGCATAAAGCATGTTATACTTGGTGAGAATATCAGTCGTGTACTTCCGTTGATTCAAACGTATGCCGGCAGACGTGCGTGTGACTTCAAGACCGAGAAAGTATGAGAGCTCACCCATGTCCTTGAGCGAGAATCTATGGGAGAGAGCTTGTATAAAGCCATCAATTGCTTTAGCACTATTACCCGTAAGAACAATATCATCAACATACACTAGCATGTATATGAGAACTTCTCCCTTGTGAAAAATGAAAACCGACGCATCCGCCAATGAATTAACAAAGCCATTGCTTAGAAGAAAATCTCTCAACGCATTATACCATGCTCTCGGAGCCTGCTTTAATCCGTATATCGCTTTGTGTAAACGACATACAAAGTGTGGACGGTCTTTGTCAATAAAACCCGGTGGTTGACTCATATATACTTCTTCGTTAAGATTCCCTTGTAAGAATGCATTGTTCACGTCGAGTTGTCGTAAAACCCAATTTTTCCGAGCTGCTAGTCCAATAACTACACGTATTGTCACATGTTTGATAACCGGACTGAATGTTTCCTGGAAGTCTATGCCTGGTCGTTGATGAAAGCCTTTCGCAACAAGTCGCGCCTTGAATCTATCAACTGTACCGTCTGGTTTCCTCTTGATAACAAAGATCCATCGATTTCCAACAACATTGGATGCATGACGTGGGTCTACGAGTGTGAACGTACCATTGCGAACAATAGAGTCAAATTCAGCTCCCATAGCATTTCTCCATCTTTCATCTTTCATGGCCTGAACATGAGAAGTCGGTTCTACCTCCGCAAGTGTGACATTATTCACATATTTTTGGTTTGGTTTCCGAATGTTGTTCTTGGCTCTTGTCACCATTGGATGAACATTGGCCGGAACAACTGGGAGAGGATCCGGTTCTTCAACAACATTGTTGTTTTCCACAACGTGATCTTCTACTTGCTCAGTTTCTTGATCGGACGTAGTAGCCGGTGAATTGGTGTCATGTGTCGTCTCGGAAGGTGGTAACGTTGGTGAAGGATCCAAACTAGGGGCTGAGCTGGTGATGAGTGGCTCACGATAGACCTGAGCTGTAGATACATGATGAGAAACAGAAGAAGAAGACTCATGGGAAGTGTTAGACAAAGTTATGAAATTTGGAAAGGGAAATTCATCTTCAAAAAATTCTACATGTCGAGACACAAAAATTTTTGACGATGAAAGATCATAACAAATGTAAGCACTTTGTGTTAGAGAATATCCAAGAAAAATACATGGAACTGAACGAGGAGAAAGCTTGTGTTGTGAGTAGGGGCGAAGCCATGGATAACAAAGACAACCAAATACACGAAGTCTTGTGTAGTTTGGTTCGGAATGAAATAGAGCTTCATATGGTGAGACATTGGAGAGAATCGGTGTAGGCATTCTGTTGATAAGAAATACCGCCGCAGCAAACGAATAGGACCAGTACTCAAGTGGTAATTTGGCGTGAGATAGCAACGATAAGCCCGTCTCCACAACATGTCTATGTTTTCTCTCCGCAATGCCATTGTGTTCCGGTGTATGTGGTGGTGACGTGAGATGAGAGATTCCATGACTGGCAAGATAGGACCGCATGCCAATATATTCTCCACCATTATCCGAGTATAACGTGGTGATCTTTGTCTTGAACCGATTCTCAACCAATGCCCTGAAGATAGGAAAAATGGTAGCAACGTGAGATTTTTGTTTGATTGGATAAAGCCATGTATATCTTGTATAGTGATCAACAAAGATAACATAATATTTATATCCATCAATCGAATAAATTGGTGAAGTCCATACGTCAGAAAAAACAATATCAAGTGGAGAATGAGACTTGAGCGATGATTGAGAAAACGGTAGTTTATGACTCTTATTAATAGAACAAGCATTGCAAATTGTTTTGAAAGACATAGGAATCCTAGAACGAGTAGAAATCAACTGAATAATAGAATTTGCTGGATGTCCAAGACGGGCATGCCAAGCGGAATTAGACGTTTTTGAAATTGAAAAAGCTGAAGCAAAAGAAGATCCAGGAGAAATCGTTGGCCACTCATACAACCCTGCATTAGCTCTGCCTTTGATTATTGTTGCCCCCGTGTTGAGATCCTTCACCTGAAAATCATTAGGACACATTTGAACCATAACACCATTAGACCGACATAGCTTATTCACCGAAATAAGATTTTTTTTCATATTTGGTACACAAAGAATATTGTCAAGTAATAAATTCTTTGTAGTTGTAGAAAAAGTAGTAGAACCCGTAGTGGTGATTGGTAAGCCTGCTCCATTACCAACAATTACTTCGTCACCTCCATTGTACGATCCCGTGATGGACATATTACTCATGTCGGTGGCAATGTGGTGTGTCGCTCCACTATCTAAAAGCCAGGGGGCTTGGGAGTAGTTTGTGGAAGCGGTATAGTAAGCTCTTGGTTGCCAATGTTGAGGTGGCATCGGTGGTGACGGAGTCCACGTGTTTTGTGATGGCGGAGACGGATAGTACGACGATGGTTGAGACCATTGTGGCGAGTTGAGTTGTCGACAGGTGCGAGCACTGTGACCATGGATGCCACAAATTTGACACTTTCCTTGGTATCCCCGACCTTGTGAGCCACGTCCAGTACCTCTTCCTCTACCATAGTTGTTGTTGTTGTACTGGTTCTGTGGTGGCTTAGAGTAGTTGTTGTTGTTGTTGTTGAACTTTTGTTGGGCCACGTTTGCAGACGCCGGTGGTGTCGTTGTTGTTGCAGCTACATAGAGAAGATGATTTTCTCTGTTTAGAAGTTTCTCATGTAACTCCTCAATAGAAATTGGTGTGTCTCTGCCATTGACGAGTTCCACGACCGGGCGATAGTCTTCATCTAGGCCTCTTGTGATATGGTCTAGTAAGTCTTCGTGTGGCATTGGTGAACCAAGAAGCGCTAACTGATCGGCTTTGGTGACAATGCTCTTCATGTAGTCTTGTACGGACTGGTTCCCTTTAGAAACACTTTTGAGTTGTTCTCGAAGTTGGTTGATGTGTCCGCGGGATGGATTGCCAAAGGTCTTGGCAAGGGAAGCCCAGATCTCACGCGTGGTAGTAGTACGAGCCACCAACGGCTGTACTTGAAGAGAGAGTGTGCCGATGATAGCACTGTAGAGAAGACGATCCTGCCTTGTCCAGCAAGTAAACTTGGGGTTCGCAATTGTGACAGTCCCTGTGGTGATGTGAGAGGGTGGAGTCTGATCGGTTTCACTGATGAAACCCTGCAGCTCATGACCATCTAAGAGGGCTTTGATTTGGAGACGCCATGTGAGATAGTTGATTGATGTCAATTTTGTGATGTTTGACATGTTGATGGAGATAAGAGTCGGAGAAGTACTATCAATATCAAAGATAGGTACTCTATGGGACGTTGATGACGTTGAGGAGACTTCTTCACTCATGATGATCGGAGAAGAAGAACGGCCGGTATGAAGAAGACACTAGGTCTTGGCGGCAGCGGCGTTATGAAGAAGAAGAAAAGAAAAAAATTTAGAGTTTTTTTTTTTTTGTTTAGATCAATAGCTCTGATACCATGTAGGTTTAGTAAAATTGTATATCATTCATGAATAAGGAGTCCTATATTTATAGGTTACAAAGGAGATATTCTAGAGAATTCTAGAAGATATTCTCTAAAGATATACACAAAAAGATATGGAATATTTTCATATATATCTACTACTCTAATAGAAACATGAGGAAAATTTTGGTATTTGAGTCCACGGTTTTGGCATCACACTCTATGTAAATCGACTTTCATATCGCACCACAACTCTCTTTTACTTTTTTCTGAATATTATTGTCCCGATTTACGATTTACGGTAGTCGTCACCTTTATGAATTTCTTAAATGCACCTAAAAGCCAAACAATCATAAAACGAAACTTAGAGAAGAGACATCAAAGTTTATGTTTGTTAAGTAATTTGGCAGAAAACAAAGGAATTGATCATCCACCTCACCGTGAAAGGTTATTGCATCCACCTGCTCATTGAATCTTTCTCTATGCATCAAGTTGTCTAGGTAATGAAATGTCTCCAAACCTTCAATCCGAAAATTATAGTAAAAAGGATTTGAAGCTAGTGTGATATTACTTATAGAAAGATAGGAAAAAAGGTTTTTAACCATTTTGCTCATGGAACTTTAATCAGAACGAAGGTAGTGAGCAATCCGGTGCTTGATAATAAAATAACGGATTCATCAGATCCAGAATCCGATCTAGATATATATATATTTTTTGTTAAATCGTAACTTCATTTCAAAATTTAAACAATGACAAACGAGAAAACCATCATCATATATACACCATGTGTATGCCTACCGGCTAAAAAAAAACATACAAAGCAAAATAGAGATAGATAAGCAAATTCGTTGGAGCGTGAAAGAGAGTTAGAAGAAATACCAACTATGAACACAACCATGAGAGAAAATAACCTCACTACAAAACTTTCAACTAACTTTGGAGTTGTCACTTTAGATTGTGACTTTGATTCATAATCTAAATTATAAATAAATGAATCAATGATATGAGATGTAATTCTTTACAAATAGATGTTAGTTTCTAATTTTCTATTCATTTAATATCTAATTGTAAACGAGTGTGAAGTATTTTATACAAATTAAACTGCATATATTAGTTAAAACATTTATGGTGGTGCAAAAGTTGAAAGATTTATCATAGTGTTGATTGAACCAAAAGAGTTCGAGTCCTCCAACTGTATCTAAACATTGGTTGGTTACCATGAATCTCTAAATGACAAGAATACATAATACTCCACATATTTTAACCATTTTTTTCTTCTTTTTGACAGACATTCTAGTGATTAGTCTGGAATTTTGTATAAGTTTGGGACCTTAAGAAAAAGAAAACATAGACATGCATGTATGTGTGAATTTGGTAATATTGGTACTCGAATATTATAATTTCGGATAATGATGTCTATCCAGACCATTAGGGCATAACAAAAGTGACTATGAATTTTAGAGTCAATAATCATTAAAATCCTAAACCATAGGTTCAAAAGTAGCCACAACGAACCGTCTAAACAAAACAAAAACAAAAGAATACAAAGAAAGAAAATAAAATGAAGCGAGGAACGAAGAAGAGGGCCGGCTGCCTTTCGCTTCACCATATTTGGTGGGGCATTAGACGCACTAGCTTATTGTTGTGGCTCACATATCCCAAAATATTCAACCATAGTTTTGCATCTGCACCATTTAAATCAATTATTTTAATTTTTATTTCATTTTTTTTTTTCGATTTAGATTTTATGTCATTTTAAAGATAACGACTTCATGTCTTTGTAATCAAAATTCAGAAATATTAACAAGGCCCTTATTTGGAAAATTATAGAAAATATAGTAGAACTATTGAACAAGTGTATGTTAATAATAAATAAATAATATTGATTTATAGCATATGAATAGCAACCTAATATTTTTTTTTTCATTTTAGAAAATATTTTGGTCCATTGGTGGGAAAATCATTACCGGATGGTTGGTAACTGAATTTCTAAAAGAAAAACTAGGAAATTATTTTTTGGTAATTATTTAACAAAAAATGAAATTACAATCACTGTTATCTTTGAATTGTAAATATTAGAAATAAAATAATATAAATTAGGAAGGCTTTAAGGTGATTTTGCACCTGCAAATTCACAAGATGGTGCATGAACGAACATCTCAACAGCCTTGACAGATGACCGGAATAAGAGTATGATACTTCTATTCATGTTAAACGACTGAAATGATCAGGGCATGAACCAATGTTTCGGGAAGACAACCTCCCAGCGACTAGAGGACATGATGAGTCATAAAGAGTACAATGGGATACTTAACACGTATGCCGACATCCCTATAATACTTGAATGCTATAGCAACACTTGAGTGTCCAAAGTTCAGGTTTAGACATGCCATCACCTACTACGTCACAAACCGCCGGGCAACCCATACGAAGAGCTTACTCCATCTCGACACACGATAGAGTGATGAGGCCTAACGAAAGAAGGATATATTGAATGTGTAATTCGACCGGAGAACTTTTGAGCTATATACCAATAAAAGGGAATTTAATGTTATCTTGCTTAAAGGGAATTTAGTTTTGGGACTTAAAAAGAGAAAAAATGTTCGACGAGATTAGAAATTTGCATCAAAACTTTAGTTCTTAATGTCTATCTAGCTTAAAGGGAAATTTTAGTTTTGGGATTTAAAAGGAGTAAAACTGTTCGACAAGGATAGAACACTCGAAAAGACCTCGAATACATTATTGTGTCTCTTTTTTTTTTTTCTTTTTTTTTAGTGAATATTACCAAATAATCTCTTTCTCATTAATCAATAAAGTTTACACAAGTGAGGTTTATATACAATTAACAAACTCACTAAAGACTCTATTTACAACAGAGACTCTCTAAACACTCTATATACACTAATATGCCCCCTCAAGATGGGACGAAAATATTGAGAAGACCCATCTTGCTAAATAACTGATGGAATTGGTTAGGGTATAGAGGTTTAGTAAATGGATCAGCAAGCTGCAGTTCTGTTCTGATATGAAACAACTGAAACAAACCTGCTACCAAACGCTCACGAATACTGTGACAATCTTTTTCTATGTGCTTGGTGCGCTCATGAAACACTGCATTGGTAGCAATATGAATGGCTGCAGTATTATCACAGAAAAGCATAGTAGGTTTGGATAGAGGAATCTGAAGCTCCTGCATGAAATTAGTGATCCATACAAGCTCATCAGTAGAACTAGACAAGCTACGGTACTCAGCCTCTGCAGAACTCTTGGAAACAACCTGTTGCTTTTTAGATTTCCAAGATATAAGAGAAGTACCAAGGAATAGACAGAAACCAGAAGTTGAGCGCCGAGTATCTTGACAAGAATCATAATCAGCATCAGCAAACATCTGAAATTGAAGTTCTGCCTTGGAAGAATAGAACAGACCTTGGCCAATTGTACCTTTGACATAGTGAAGGATCTTGTAAAGAGCATGTTGATGTGATTTGCGAGGAGCTTGAGAAAACTGACTTAGCTTATTGACAGCAAAAGCTATATCAGGTCTAGTAATTTGCAGATACATCAACCTCCCAATAAGACGTCTATATGATTCAGCATCAACAAGATCACCTCCACGGTCCTTAGAAAACTTAACATGCGGATCCATAGGAATACTAGAGGGTTTGCAGCCAAGTAGACCAGTTTCATCAAGTAAATCAAGAGCATACTTACGCTGACAAATATGAATTCCCTCAGAAGATCTGGCAATCTCCAAGCCAAGAAAATACTTCAATGGACCAAGATCCCGCAGTTTAAAGAAAGATTGTAACTGAGACTTCAAGAGATCAACTTCTGAATCATTGTTGCTTGCAATGATGATGTCATCGACATAGACTAATACACATAAGAACAGAGTAGCATTAATCTTGAGAAAGCAAGTATGATCAGCATATGACTGAGTGAAACCAAGAGAGATAAGTGTAGTGGAAAATTTGAGAAACCACTGTCTCGATGCTTGCTTGAGACCATATAAGGATTTCTGAAGCTTACACACGGCATTAGGAGGAAGAGAATTGCCTTTTCTAGCAGCATAACCAGGAGGAAGATGCATGTAGATTTCCTCATCTAGGTCACCATTGAGAAAAGCATTGGAGATATCCAATTGTGTAAGAGAGAAATTGTAAATAGCAGACAAAGCAAGCACCAGTTTCACTGAAGTCAATTTAACCACTGGGGAGAAAGTCTCATTATAATCAATACCAGCCTGTTGAGTATACCCTTTAGCTACCAATCTAGCTTTGTACCTTTCAACAGTTCCATCTGAATTGAATTTGACCTTGAAAACCCATTTGCATCCAATAGGAGTCTTGTCAGGTGGCAATGTACAGATGGTCCAGGTTTCAGTCTCTTCAAGAGCATCCACTTCATCATCCATGGCTCCACACCAAACCAGAAGTTCTTTTGCCTCAGCATAGGTTGAGGGTTCTCTTTCTTTGTCAATGGAAACCAAAAAAGATAGATAAAGAGGAGAAACTTTACCATAAGAAAGATAAGAAGAGATTTCATGAAAGGTTGAAGATTCTACCGAATGACAGTAGTAATCTTGAAGGTAAGCAGGCTTTTTGGTCTTCCTGTGGGATGCTTGAATAGAAGATTCAGGAACATCAATTATAGGATCAACAGAAGGTTGAATCTCTATAGAAGAAGAAGGTAGAGAAGTACCTTCGTCAGAAGATTGACTTTCCACAGGAAGTATTGGAATCTGATCAGGAAAATAATGTTGAGAATCCTGAGGAATATCAGATCCAACAAAAGGAAAGAGCTGTTCGTGAAACACAACATGTCTAGAGACAAGAATTGTGTTAGATTCAATATCCAGTAATTTGTAACCTTTATAGCCATTAGGATAACCAATAAAGGCACAAGCACGAGCTCTGGGATCGAATTTATGTCTGTTCTTAGGGGAAGTAGAAGCATAACAAAGACAACCAAAGACTTTTAATTCAGAATAGTCAGGTATTTTCTTTGTTAAGACTTCAAAGGGACTCTTGTCCTGTAGAATAGGAGCAGGAGTACGATTGATAAGATGAACTGCAGTAAGGATGCAGTCACCCCAATAGGGAAGGGGAATTTGAGATTGAAAGAAGAGGGACCTAGCAACATTAAGAAGATGTTGGTGTTTTCTTTCAACAACTGAATTTTGTTGGGGAGTTTCAGGGCAAGAATGATAGGGAATTATTCCTTTAGATTGATAAAAGGAAGTGAAATTGAGTTCTGGAGCATTGTCTGATCTAACCCCCTTAATCTTACTCTGAAATTGAGTTTCTACCATATTGACAAAAACTGGAAAAACCTGTAAGACATCAGACTTGTTCCTAAGGAGATAAACCCAAGTAGCCCTAGAACAGTCATCTACAATGGTTAAGAAATATCGAAAACCATCATGAGTGGGAACTGAAAAAGGACCCCAAGTGTCAATATGAACCAAGTCAAAAGGATTTTCACTTATTTTGTTTTTAGATACAAAAGGTAGATGTTTTTGTTTTGATAAATGACAGATCTTACAATGATGATCTGCATTGATTTTTACTTTTTCTAAAGAAAGAAGAGATTGCATAGACTGAATTTTAGACATAGCAGGATGACCTAAGCGTGTGTGCCACAATTCAGGACTAGAGACTGAAGCAGCAACCACAGAAAGAGAAGTACCTTGACAAGATAAAGACTCAATGTCCAAGAAGTAGAGATTAGCCACCTGTCTACCCTTTCCAATCATTAATTCCCGAGTATGATCCTGTATTCCACAAGATAATTTGTCAAACCAGACACGACATCCCATGCTATTGGTTAAGGCACTAACACTAAGAAGGTTGAATTTGAATTGAGGAATGTATAAGACATCATGAAGAATCAAATTTCTACCCAAATGTATAGTACCTATCCCAACAATGCTCACAGAAATACCATTAGGAAGGTTGACAGTATTATTCATAGGTTTAAAGGAAAGGAAAGAAGATTGATCATGGGAGATATGATTGGTGGCACCAGAGTCAATGACCCAAGCATGTAAAGCAGGGAGGTCACCACTCATAAAACAGACATAGGGTCTAGCAATACCGGCAAAAGAACAAGAGATAGAAGGAAAAATTGTACCGGATATTGGACCAGAGGAAGTTGAAGAAGGCACAGAAGATACTGAGACAGAATTAACTTCTGGTGTGGGAGTGGAGTCAGGAGGCTGAAGCTTACTGGCCAAGAAGGACATCAATGCCTGAATCTGAGCTGGAGAGAGATCACTAGTCATGTCAGAGGCAGTAGCAGGTGCAGAATCTTCAAGAGCAACACTGGCAACAAGAGAAGATTTCTCATTCCTCTGATTTGGCTTGAAACTAGTGGGATATCCATGCTTCTTGTAGCATTTGTCAATGACATGACCTACTTTACCACAGAAAGTACAGTATGGCCTGTCTTTTCTTGGATAAGAAGGAGCACCAGTTCCTGAAGACTGAGATTGAGAAACCTGAAATGCAGCAGAGGTAAGATCAGTAGCAACAGGCCTAACCATCTTCTGACTATCTTCTTGATCCAACAGATTGTAGATCTCAGACAGAGTAGGTAAGGTCTTCTTCATCAATATACGGCTGCGAATGTTCTCATAACTCTCATTAAGTCCCATCAAGAAGTCAATCACACGATTTGTCTCTTTTTCTGCAAGTAAATCTTCAACAGTGTGGGGAGTAACTTGAATGTTGGATAATTCTTCCCACAATGTTTGAGTTTGAGTATGGTAACTAGACAGATCCAAGCTACCTTGATGGAGAGATTGAAGCTGATGTCGAAGCTTGTAGAGGCGAGGTAGGTTTGACTTATGAAAGCGAGTATGAAGATCCTTCCAGATATCAGAAGCATGCTTAATGTAGAGAATGCTCGTGTAGATCTTCTTAGAAACACTATTCATCAACCAAGACTTCACCATACTATTACAACGGCACCAGATTTTGTGATACGGATCAGATTCAACAGGCTTCGCAATAGATCCATCTAGAAAACCTATCTTATTCTTAGCTTCCAAACTAGTAGTCATAGCAACACACCAAACACTGTAGTTGTTACCATCAAGAGGATCGAAGACTAAAATAAGGCCAGGATGATCGGAACTATGCAAATGATACGGAGAATGAATGTTATCTGGTGAATCTGATACCTCAAAAGAACCGTGAGACGGAACGGAGATAGATCGATGAACCGGAACACGATCGGAGCTACCTGAATCGCGATTTACCAATCCCGAAGTCATTTGAGCCGGCGGAGGAACAGAGGCTTCGCCGCGACTTCGAGGTGACACCGCAGTGCCGGATTCTGGTGAATCGAGACCAAGAGAACGACGATACTTCGATTTGCAGTTGCGTTTTCCCATTGAAATCAAAATTCAGCTTCGATTTGAATGAAAGAAGCTGGAAAATGCATAGGAGAACAGCGAAGAAGCGAATCGGAGCTGAAGAAACTCAAGAAGAGTTGAAATCGGAAGAGAATCCGGCGAAAAAACCGGTGAGATTCCGATGAAAAAGAGAGAAGCGGAAGTTTGTTACGGAGAGAATGAGATTACTCGCTCTGATACCATATTACCAAATAATCTCTTTCTCATTAATCAATAAAGTTTACACAAGTGAGGTTTATATACAATTAACAAACTCACTAAAGACTCTATTTACAACAGAGACTCTCTAAACACTCTATATACACTAATAGTGAACCCCGTAACTTGCATTAACTATCTTGTTTGTTTAGTTTTTTCACAAAGCTGTGTAACGTGATTGGTACTCTTTCGGCAAAAATACACGTCAAACTAAATCAAATGTTAAAAATGATATTTGATTGATTTTGAGAGTTTCTTTTGGTCTCGGCATTTAGAGTATAATCTGATTTGGGATGATTATGGTTAAGCTTGCATATTTTTAGTGGTTGGTAAAATATCTCGTTGAACAGCACCATCTTTAATATGAATGTGAGTTCTCGTCTCCGAGCCTTTTTATCTGGCTTGGTTTTCATTTTTTGTCTGAATACAAGCAAATGTCTGAATTCAACTTCAAGAAATGTAGTTGAAGTCTTGTTAGTCCCTCTTAAACACTTAGACTAAGTATGTCAATTGATATACTTTCTTTTTATCGTTTAGTACCGGTTATTTCTACTCATTTGGATGCATTTACTTTTAATTTTGTTGACGCTTTTTTCCTCTAAGTTCGTTTAGGTGTTTAAGAAGGACTAACAAGACTTCAACAACATTTGTGATGACGATTTCATCATTTCATCCAACTTATTGAATATTATTTTATCATATTTCTCTCTTTACTTTTTTTTTTCATTACGTTTCTATTTTCATTTATCTCGTTTTTTTTGCTTTGTTTTTGTGATCATGAGTGAGTAAACTCAATATTGGATTATGGGGTAGAATAAGTTGATTATTGATAAAAGATTTGTATAGATAGATTAGTAAAGGAATCCTTCATGCTAGATTTGACTTGGCCTTTTAAAATCTAGTAATATGATGGTTTATGCTCCAAACGTGTTTGATAAAGGGTTTAGACCAAATTTCATAAACATTTTTTTTACAAGGAAAGTATCGATTCAATTCGATGTGTGTTCTACTTGTTTACTACTTTAGAGCAGGTATACTCAATAAAAATGATATTGTTTACTACTTTTGAGGTATACTCTACTTTGAGGTAAATATCATTTTTATTTTACCTCTACTATTTTACAAAGAATTTTTATTTTACCTCAAAAGTTTTTTTATTTTACCTCAACTCGATTCTCTTGGTTACCGCCAAAATTGTTTTGTAGAGGAAGCCGTATATAGATCTATCACTTTCGACTCGGTTTCACGAAAATTAACTTTTTAGTTTCTAACTATATCACACAGTCTTGTTACAAACTTGAATGTCAAAGATTCCTATAAAAAAAAACTTTAACAATTGTTATTCCTGACTACAACGTCTTTGTTCCTATCTACAAGAGATTGTACCTCTAGGGACTTGATCTACATGAAGATTTGAGACGGACCTCGCTCTCGTGGTGTACTTGACGAAGAAATGTACCCAGACTTGCTTTGGTAATGAATTGGGCAAATCTTTCCACATGAGACGTCTTTCTTGTTCACATAGGATTATAGGAAGGTAGAGCAGTCATGTGCTAACTCTACATATGGTTTCCAGGAACCATGAAGACGTGGAAGTCACCAATATACCAACTCCACTCCTTGCTTCCTTCCGACCATATATAGTAACCACACCAATATACCATCCTAATATTCCCACTCGAACACATGGGGAGTTAGAATGAGTGGCGGTTCCCGTGCACAATATGAAACTTTTCTCTCTACCCATCTCACCTTTTAACCAATAATAATAGTTTCAACAAAATTCATTAAAGGTAAACAAATAAATTTTTATATATTCAGTTAAAGTATCTTTATTGTCTACTATTTTCTCTTTGCCATTGTTCTTAGTTTGAGAAAAACATATGTGATATTCTACTATAGTTTCTCATTGCAATTCTTCTTATTTAGGAAAAAGATATATATTTTATATATGGTGCAGTTTTTCAACAGTTAGTGGAGAAGTAAAAAAAGAAGAGCTGAAACTTAATAGTAATGAACCTCGTAGAGAATCTTTACTTGATATCGCCAAATATTTGATGGAAACATATGCAAGTGTTCTTTTTTCGATCCATATCTATTGATGGAAACATATGCAAGTGTTCTTTTTTCGATCCATATCTAGTTCTGTGTATGTGTCTTTGGGTCAAACAAATAAGTTATTCTTATCAAAAAAAAAAAAAGTTATCATAATAAAAGAGAAAATTTACAACAAATGAGAAAATAGTAATTAAAAAGTGAAAAAGTAAAAAACAAAAAGAGGCAAAAATAATTTCCAAAATAAAATTAAGAAATGATATAAAGTTGGGAAAAAAGTGTGATGAACCTATCTCAAAGACTTCACGTTTTTGCGATATGTCCCAAATCACATATAGTGGAAGGTCGGTGCTAGCTCTCTTTCATTCATTTTGTGGCTATAAAAAGGCAGTCTCCTCTCCATCATTATTTGCTTCTGTGGGTAACAAAGAGCAAACACTTAGAAGAAACTAAGGATACTCTCATCAAGGCATTAGAAGAAAAATGGTTTGGATAATCTTTTTCTTCTTACTTGTTAACTATATATTGGTTATAAGATTCGGCAACTTTGGATTGATGTGGTTGTTTTCAGGAGAGCAAAGGGAGTTGGACAGTGGCTGATGCCGTAGACTACAAAGGCCGACCCGCCGACAAATCCAAAACCGGTGGCTGGATCACTGCAGCTCTCATTCTTGGTTCGTCTTCTTCTTGTTCTCTACTAAACCTATATACATATATGCATTTGCAGATTTGGTCCAACATGTATACATAAGAATCTGTGTGAAGTTTACTCATATAACTCTTAGCTAAAAACAAACTTCCTCTTCTTCTATATTAATTTTGACTGCCTACTTTTTACTTATGTTTTTTTAAAACTAAAATCTTCATTTCTTACTTCACGTGACATGCATAACTACTTATATTTCTATTATTTAATATTCGGTAAATAAAGAAAATACAGCTGTCGTGCACATATTCGCAGAGTAGTCATTCGTGAATACCTACAATATGTTTATAAGTAGTTAATTTGATCAAGATGGTGGTAGTTCATGCGTATAAGTTTTGATTTCCATAATTCGTATAATTTGTGAATACATGGTGAGGAACAAAAGAGACTGAATTCCAAATCAGTCACACTCACACATGAATGATATGATTGAAATAAATCTGTTTGTATATATAAAATATGAAATGTCGTTGTTCTGAATCTCGCTGATTGAAAGAAAGATAAAGAGAAAAGGGACACGCCACATGGCTCCCCATCTCGCTTATCCAATCATAATATATATATTTTAATAAGTTTAATCATTCTCAAAAAGAAATATTGATTAGAAAGAGAAAAACGAAAATTAGATTTTGCATCTGTATTCACGTGTCTACTTAGGGAGCATAAAATGCCGACCTCTAAACTCTTGTTCTGTTCCTTAATATTCTCTTACAGAAACTACCAGTTGTCTTAATTACACAATTAGTCCAGATAATCCAAATTTTAGTTTTGTTGCTTTCTGAGTTTAAAACTTAAAACTGATCATATATCTCCATCACTATCAGTTCCTTACTTTTTTAAATGACAAAAAGATTGATTTACAGCCATAACTTATCATAAATATTCTATAAATATTTTAAACATGTTTCCAAAATAAATACAATCATAGTTGGAGAATGAAAGCTAGCTCTATATGTTTTTAGCCTCAGTCATTAATTACACGTCTCTTTTCCGTATTAATTTACCTTTAGACATGCAACAAAATTTATTTATCAGTTTATGGCTACTTTCATGCTATTTTCAAACATTATAATTTTCTAAATCCTAAAATATACTGATTCCTTACCATGAGTCATTTACTACTTAGAATAGATTTGGCTTCTTAATTAACAAAAGAAAATAAGGATTAACACAACATTAGTTGAAGATTATTCTACTTGTATGTATCAAATGGACTCACAAATTAACTTAGAACATGTACAAATGTTGACAGAATAAAAATGAAAAATATATATTGCAGGGATAGAAGTTGTGGAGAGGCTATCAACAATGGGAATAGCAGTGAATTTGGTAACATATTTGATGGAGACAATGCATCTCCCAAGTTCAACTTCTGCCAATATTGTCACTGACTTCATGGGCACTTCCTTCCTCCTTTGCCTGCTCGGAGGCTTTCTCGCTGACTCCTTCCTCGGCCGTTTCAAAACCATCGCTATTTTTTCAACCATTCAAGCTCTGGTAAGACTCTATCTAAAAGCTTATACATATTACCAAACAAAAAAAATCATTGTCACGCGTTTATAAGGACGAATAACAATTATATTTCTACAAAATCTCCGAATCATTTTTTTTATTTTTTTTTTATAAAGAAATCTCGAATATGTATAGCAATTAGAGCTCTACTTTTATTTTAAAAGTTACTTACAACATCATATAAAATGTTTGCTATCAAATCTGCTAAGGTCGTTAAAATAGTTTGAGTCAGTCTTTTTTTTTTTTTTTTGGTGGTATCAAAACCAGTTTTAATATCTTGTATACAGGGAACTGGTGCACTAGCGGTAGCAACGAAGCTGCCGGAGCTACGTCCACCAACATGCCATCATGGGGAAGCTTGCATCCCCGCGACCGCCTTCCAAATGACTATTCTTTATATTTCACTTTACCTTATAGCCCTTGGAACTGGTGGCCTTAAGTCTAGTATCTCTGGATTTGGGTCAGACCAGTTTGATGACAAAGATCCTAAAGAAAAAGCTCACATGGCTTTCTTCTTCAACAGGTTAGGTTTAGAGTTTATTTTCATGGCATTGTAACATTGTTATAGTGTTCCCTTTTTAAAATTAAATCTTAATTGGCACATGCAGGTTCTTCTTCTTCATTAGCATGGGGACATTGTTGGCTGTGACTGTTTTAGTTTACATGCAAGATGAAGTGGGAAGATCTTGGGCTTATGGAATCTGCACTGTCTCTATGGCTATAGCTATAGTAATATTCTTGTGTGGGACTAAGAGGTACCGTTATAAGAAGAGTCAAGGAAGTCCCGTTGTGCAAATCTTTCAGGTCATAGCGGCTGCATTTAGGAAGAGGAAAATGGAACTACCTCAAAGCATTGTTTATCTTTATGAAGACACTCCAGAGGGCATAAGAATTGAACATACTGATCAGTTTCAGTAAGTTTCTTTATTCAATTTTTACAAAGTAAAAAAGTAAATTAAAGTAAATTTTGTATCTAATAAAATCTTGTGTGTAGCTTGTTGGACAAGGCGGCCATAGTTGCAGAAGGAGATTTCGAACAAACCCTAGACGGAGTCGCAATTCCAAACCCTTGGAAGCTAAGCTCAGTGACCAAAGTTGAGGAAGTGAAAATGATGGTTAGGCTTTTGCCTATTTGGGCAACAACTATAATTTTCTGGACAACATATGCCCAAATGATTACATTCTCTGTTGAGCAAGCTTCAACTATGAGACGTAACATTGGAAACTTCAAGATCCCAGCTGGTTCCCTCACCGTGTTTTTCGTCGCGGCTATTCTCATAACTCTAGCTGTCTACGACCGCGCCATAATGCCTTTTTGGAAGAAGTGGAAAGGAAAACCAGGTGACATAAGATGCATACAACATTCATATATCTATATTTTTGCATATATATATATATATATATCAACTATATATTAACATGCCTTAACATTTCAGGTTTCTCTAGCCTACAAAGAATAGCTATTGGATTGGTCTTATCAACCGCTGGAATGGCAGCTGCAGCTCTAGCTGAGCAAAAGCGTTTATCGGTTGCGAAATCTAGTTCACAAAAAACATTGCCCATAAGTGTATTCTTACTTGTTCCACAATTCTTCTTAGTGGGAGCTGGGGAAGCTTTTATCTACACTGGCCAACTTGATTTCTTCATAACCCAATCGCCTAAGGGAATGAAAACAATGAGCACTGGCCTTTTCTTGACCACTTTATCACTAGGTTTCTTTGTCAGCAGTTTCTTGGTCTCAATTGTCAAGAGGGTCACTTCAACTTCTACTGATGGAGGATGGCTGGCTGATAACATCAACCACGGCCGACTCGATTACTTTTATTGGCTTTTAGTCATTCTCAGTGGAATTAACTTCGTTGTCTATATCATATGTGCCTTGTGGTTTAAGCCAACGAAGGGTAAAGACTCAGCAGAGAAGGAAAATGGCAAGGGATTTTCAGTTGAAGACTGCTAAATTTTGTTTTGAATAATTTTCTTATGTACCATATTATCTTGCAACAATGTCGCTTTCCAATTATGTTTTTGTATATTATGCAATTGGGTTGTGTCTAGATTCCTACCGGTCTGAAATATTGTGTCTTCACTGTTTTATGTTATTCACTTTTTTTTTTTATCAATCAGAGAGAAAAATAATAATTTAACTAAAGCTCACGTATACTTTAAACTTTCTGGTTACGTATTATCACGATCCGATCAATCTTTTAGGTTGAATGCTTTAGTAGATCGAGAAATTAAAATGAGATCTACCTTTAGGCCTTTAGCCATTCCAAATCTCTTTATCTTTGTTTATTGTCCGCCAGAACATTGTAGAACTTTGGAGAACATCTTGCAACATTAAAGGAAGTCTTAAAAGTTGTCGAAAAGTGTTGAAAGATCTAGATTGATTTCGACCGGATAAAATCCATCTTTATCGTTCATTTTGAAGGTAAACTTGTATTTTAAAGAGTAGGATCTTTCATTAGTAGTGAGTTATGAAGAAGATGTGTACCAAAATTCTATTAAATAGCTTAATGAACATTATATTTGTTTTAGAGTTTCTCTGCAAAGCTCACGAGGTAGGATCGTGCATTTGATATACCAAAGAACTGCAAAACTCATGAGCATGTTCTTTAATATATATATATTGTCGGCAATTGTTTATTATTAGAAAAAATTGAGAGTTTTCTCTCGTCTTAAGGTGTCCATATCATCACAACAATAATATTATGGACCCCACCAATAATAATGTCAAAGTAATTAATTTTGTGGTTAATTACATCTAATTATCTAAACACTAATCTTCAATTAATACACAATTCTAAATATGTAATTAAGAATAAAAAAATTAACAATGAATTTTTCTTCAAAAATCAATGTTATTTAAGATGGACAAAATTATTCTTAATGAAATTCATTATACAATTACAAACAAAAAGCATGTTTTAAATATTAATATTTTTATTTTTTTAGGTTAGAAAAAAATCAAACGGTTAAATGTTATAGTAAATGTATGATTGTATGTGTTTTTAAGATATAAGAAATAATTTCTTTTTAAGAATAAATGCTTAAAATTTGAAATTAAAACTTAATTCAAAGTTAAGTCTCTTATATGTGAGCGCAAAAAATATAAAAAGAAAGTAGATATTGAGAGGTAGACAAGTGCATCATAGAAAATGACGAAAAAATGACAAGAAAAAAGTGTTTAACAAGAAATTGATTAATGCTTGCAACGTCGAATATATGTATTCACATGACTAAAGTAAACTCATTCCGATCTCATTCACTATGAGAAATGAATGAATTTTTATGATTTGGTTTAGTAAACCATATTATGATATTCAAAATCGGGCTTAACCGTCAAGTTATGTAAGCGTGGTAAGATATATAAAATATGGTCATTCATGACTTGGTCAAAAAAAATTTTAAAAGACGATGGTCTTGTTTCAATAGGTAAATCGTGCTCTTCAAACCTATTGAAACGATAAGAATATTACGGTTATACATTTTCATAAATTGGTCTTCAAACTCAACAAATTTACTTTTACTATGGGGTACAATTATGTCAAAACCTCAAAGAAGATATACTAACAACATATGATTATGGAATAACCTCTTTTTGGATAAAAGGTCATAGATGGCTATCGAAACCGATTCATCTTATATAATTTTTGTTATTACGTGGTATATACCAAATATTTTTGATAATTTTATGTTGTATATTGCTTTGTAATACAAGTACGAATATAATTATTATTTTAAATTCAACATTGATTCATTATTTTTAACAATTTGTATTGATATCACTTTAAATTTGATATCCCTTGCAAAGCACATGTGAATAAATCTAGTGTTTTAAGTAGCCTAAATCACATAATCTAATACGTGTGAATATAATTTTGAATATAATATTACTAAATTTATGATTATCGTTGACTAGAGAAAATCCGGTAGTAAATAAAGTATACATTTGACAGATGAGTTGATTATCTATATTTACATTTGTGGAATACATTTATAAAATAAATTCTGGAGTTTGAAAGTATTTACAACTACTATCACTGGTGGGTCGAGTTGTTTTAATCGACTGACCCGGATAATTGGCAATTGGATATCGATTAAATTCTGTAAAAAACAAAAAAGAAACTCGACATTAGTTAGGAAATATCAACCAAACGATTTAGGAAATAACAACTAACTCAATAATCCGTTAACTTAGGGGGTGTTATTGGTTTATTCATTTGTAAATCCATATAGAATTTGAAAATTTCTATTAATTATAAAATCAAGATATGTGGATTTTGAAATAACATGTGTTTACCCATGGATTTGAATTCTTCTATTTTTCTCTTTCAATTCCATTCAAATCCATTTAAAACATAATTTGGATTCTCAAATCCAAAAACAAATGACTAAACGAATAACATAGGATTTTAACTAGTATTTATAAATCATAGAACCAATAACACATGATTTTAATTAGGATTTTAAAATCAATGATTGAATAACAAATGATTTTTGTTTGGATTTCTAATTCCTTATAAATCCATGAACCAATAACCCCTCCTTAGACTAATTAATAGTACTATATCTCTTCACTTTCTTATAATTCACCATATTTAATTCAAAAGAATTACTCCCTCAATCCACTGTTATTCCCTAAAATATCTCTAAAGTATATTACCGTATTTATTATTTCATTCTACATAATCACTAACAATACTAGATTGACTCGAAGATTTTTTTTTTTTTTGTCAACAGCTTAAATTAGAGCTCAAAAGAGCCATTCTTGGGGAATGTTGTTTACATATGTGATATGAAGCGGTTCGGTACGAACTTGTCGAGCCAATTTATCCGCTTTTACATTTGCGCTACGAGGAATTAAAGATAAAGAAAAGCTTGAAAATTCTTCCTTGTCACTCTGAAAGTCCTCCAGATAAACTGAAAAAGCCGGCCACTCGGTTGGAGAAGACACCATCTTCACCAAATCTGAACAGTCTGTAAAGAAAGCTACATCTTCGTTGTCAGCACCAATCATACACTTCATCGCCCAAAGAAGAGCTTCGACTTCTGTATGTAGAGGAGATAAACTTCTACGGATGTTGGCAGCTCCCATGGTTGGCATCTCTCCATTTGATGATGTACAATACCATCCTGTTCCTGAAAAAGTATCGGTTCCTTTCCATGATCCATCTATGAAACAACGATATCCTGAATAATTAGATTCTAGTGAGATTTCCCTCACTCGGTTTCGACTTTCATTATCTAAAAAACCATGGTTATCAGCATGAAGCTCATATTGAGCTAGCTGCCACGATTGCGCCTCTTTCTCCGCTAAACGTAAGACCTCTAATGGATCTTTATCCACATTGTCAAAGATCTTTTCATTCCTTGCTTTCCAAATGTACCAAATTATCCATGGATAAGAAGATGAATCTACCTCTGAAGGTATTCTCCAAAAAAGGTGATCCAAGTTCTCGTAAATAGAAGCCGTAGGGAAAATCCCCGGAACCGAAGGAATTTGAGAAAGAGCCCAGATTTGTCTCGCCGGATGGCATTCAAAAAGTGTATGATTAACTGTTTCCTCTATGGCGCCACATGTAACACATCCGGTATCACAATTTATACCTCTCTTTCGCAGATTCTCCGTAACTGGTACACAACCTGATAAAATTTGCCACAAAAAATGTCGTAGCTTAGGTGGACACTGCACCTTCCAAGCATATGCTTTTAGAGGTTTTATATCCGGGCCAAAAGATTTTAAACTGGCATCCAAGTCCTCTATCCGAGCCGCATGGTAACCAGATTTAACTGTATATTTTCCAGATTTAGTGTAATGCCAACCAAGGGTATCCTCTTTAGTTGGCGCACCCAAAGGCAAGGCACTAATCAGCGCGACATCTTCTGGATCAAAGAGCTCCCTCAAGAGATCCATGTTCCAAAAATTTGACCGGCTGTCGACAAGGCTATTAACTTTCAAAGATGGATCAATAATTGAACCATTACTTTTTGCTGGTCTCGGGAATTGAGCTGGTATCCATGGATCCTCCCAAACTGAGATGGACGCCCCAGAACCGACTCTTTTAATAAGTCCTTTAATAACCAGAAATCTAGCTGACAATATACTTCTCCAGCCATAAGAAGGAGAGTATGATTTTATATTATCCAATGGACTGGATTTCCGAAAATACCGTCCTTTAAAAACCTTTGCAAAAAGTGAATCAGGAACCGTAATTAAACGCCATAATTGTTTTGCTAGTAACGCCGAATTAAAATCATCTACATTCTGAAATCCTACACCACCTTCCGATTTACTATTACATAGCTTATTCCAAGCCATCCAGTGCATTCTTCTCGACTCGCCGTTAGAACTCCACCAAAACTTAGCAACCGCACTTGTAAGTTTAGAAGTAATTGTTTTTGGTAACCTAAAGCAAGACATAACATATGTTGGTAGTGCCGCAGCTACCGATTTAATCATAACTTCTTTCCCACCTTTTGATAAAAATTTGGCTGACCAACCATTTATTCTAGCCTGAAGTCTATCTCTGACAAAAGAAAAGATCTTTGTCTTCGATCCACCTAGACTTTCAGGTAAACCAAGATAAGATCCCATACCCCCAAGATTATGAATTCCCAAAACCGCTTTTACTTATAATACACTAAGATTGACTCGAAGATATCTCTTTACTTTCTTATAATACACTACATTTTTTTCAAAACATTTTCTCCCTCCAATCTATCATACAATACACCCTTAAATAGCTCCAAAAATTTAACACCATATTTAATAGTTTAATTCAATGAAATCTTTAACTATATGATTTCCTAAACAGGTGACTCATTCTTTCACATTTCAAAGATATTCGTTTTCTTTTCCACGTTTTATATATCAAATTCAAAGATCTAATCCTCTTCATATCATAATCAAAACCGTACGTTTACAGTAAATTATTTATAAGTTTTAAACCTTTTTTAATAAATTCAAAGATTATCTCCCTAAGATATTGGTTCACCTAATATTCTCCATTTCATATCTATGACCTACTAACCTAATTATTTTCAACTATAAATACTCTACGACTATAACCCATTTTCTATCACAGCAACTCAAAATCTCCTTAATCATTTTCGTGTAAACCTTACTTCTCTTTGCAGTGACTGCTACATTTTCTTTTCTCAAGGACGTCCGTCCTTACAAGACAACTTGGCGAGTTCAAGTGAAGGTCCTGCATCTGCATTCCTGGCGTCAATACACGCAGAACACTGGTGAAACACTTGAAATGGTTTTGTCAAACGAAATGGTACGATAACTTTAATTCAAGCTTTATTAATAATAAATATTTGAGTTTTCTATCGGCCTACTAAATTAAGTTTTTCTGTTGTGTTATTTTCAGAGCAACAAAATTCATGCCTCAGTTAAGAAGGATTTGGTTAGCAAGTATGTGATTTATTGAAAATTTAATAAAAAATTTTATAGGCTCATTGTAGGTGATTGGGTATTTATTGAAAATTTTCAATTCAATTCTGTAAGTGGCCAATTCAGACCAACTGCCCATCTCTACAAAATGTCATTCCTACAGGGAACTAAGGTCATGCAATGCGATCCAAAATCAGATTCTATTTTTCTGACACCAGCTAAGTTTTAGAAAATTCAAAATGGAGAGCTAAATCCATATATGTTGGTTGGTAAGTGTAGATTCATCACATATGTTTAACAATACATAATTAACACATTTACTAATCTGTTACTTGATTTTGTAGATGTAATTGGCCAGATTATGGTAGTTGGAGAATTGAAAAATCTTGAAGCCAACAACAAACCTACTACTAAACTTGATTTTGAAATTCGAGATCAAATGTAAGTCCTACTATCATGATTCATATTGTTATGGCATACATCATTGGAGTCTTCACTTACGGCATATCATGTGACACAAGAAAAATGATTTTCGAAAGATATGACAATGACAATTTTAAAGACCTCAATGACCTCATCATAAAATCAAATAATACGAAGTTAATATTTTAAATAGATTGAGATCCCTTATAGTTGTGATAATATGGTTTTTCAAATTATTTTATTATATTTTCAATATGGTTTTGATAAGAGTTTTATGTAACAAACAAAATGTGAAACTATTTATCCATATTAATTATCAAAATTCCAGTCGGATCTAAAAAATTGGTAATTCATTCGCATGACTAGCTACTTTAAACATAAATATTTTTATCAACATGAACCAACTATCAAAACATTAATGTTAAATAATAATATTAATATATTACCATATAACATGTTAGGTGTATATACAAAATATAATATAAATGATTAAGATAAATTGTAGTGACATAAAAAACATATATTATTCATTTGTAGCCAACTAACAAGACAAAAATCACAAAAGTTATGACCTCAAGGTATATATCTAATAATATGATGAATTCCATATGGTTTTAGACATATCCTACATGTGATGTCTTCCTTGCCTTTTGAATTTTTATCGATCAAAAATATCTTTCTTTAGAATGAGTTAATTGAATATATTACTACTGTTTTTTTTATTACACTATCTTTGATGTCCTATCTAACCAATTACAATGTCTTCAACCGATTTTTGATGTCTCAATTGACAAGTGTTATCAATTTTTACATGTTACAATGATTGTTCTACATCTAAAATGAAACTTTGATTATGTGGGATGAGAATATAAAGTGATTGTATGATCTTATAACTTCAAATGAGATAAAATGCTCATCTTTACTTATATAACGTTTTAAATACTTTAATTATTAAATCTTCCAAAAATTATTTATCTCTTATCAAATTTACTTTAAAATATTTAGTTAAAATTCGACGGTTATTCATAAAAGTCTCTGAAATATGCAAAATGACAAAATGATCTAAGATAATTTGCATATCTCAATAAAGAAAAAAGAATTATTTTTGCAAGTTGAGGAGCTCGTCAAAAGATATATAAAACTAATCAAAATTTAACATTAGAGAGGTTCTTTTGGTAGTCAAACATAGGGGTGCGCGTTCGGGTACCCGTTCAGGTTCGGATTGGGTAGTATTTTAGATTTTTGGATTTAGAGATATAGGATCCGTTCGAATATTTCTAGATTTCGGGTTCAGATCGGATATTTTGGATTCGAATTCATATTATCCGAAATTCTCAAATATTAATTTTCTTATAACCACATCTATCAAAACTACTCGAAAATACGCAAAAATTCTAAAACTTTGAACTTTTTTATCCAAATTTACTCAAAATAGATTAAATACCCAAAAATATCCGAATATTTTGGACACTTAGGTTATTACAAATATAAATGTTAATAATATATTATTACTATGTATCTAAATTGTGGGTATGTTCGGGTTTGGATTCGGATCGGGGTCGGTTTCGGGTTTATGGGTTTGGAAGGCTAGAACCTGTTCGGCTATTTTTAGATTTCGGGTTCGGGTTATGATTAGATTTTTTGGATAGGGTTTGAGTCGGGTGCTCGGGTTCGGATATTATGCCCATCCTCAAACGAAACTATCGATTTCAATAAAATTACATCTAGTTATAATAAATTTCAAAGTGAATTTTCCTCTTATGTTTTGATGAAGAAATTCTGCTAGTGTCATTAAAATTTAAGTACAACATATTCAGTGTCTCTAGTAAAATTTTAACCATAACTCGTTCTAGACGACATACATAAAATTTTATTATTACATTGATGAATTTTATTTGAGATTACGTTCTTTAGCTTTAATAATTGAAAAAATCATAGCAAGTGATGATGTTGACAAACACAATATTAACGTTAGCGTCAGGCTCACAGGCAATCAAGTCAAGTCATATATCATGGTAGAGTTTGATAGTCTTGTTGCTGGTGGTTGCCTTCTTGAACAAAACTTTGCTCATCGCTGGATCAGTCACAATGTCCGCTTCACTTTGAAAGACAAAAACATAAAGTGTAATCTCATGACAAGTTTTTCGAGTTTTGTTCTCGCTTACAGCAATTCAAGTACGGTTTTGAAGCACGCTTTGCCTTGGTATATGAGAAATTTTTTTTTTATCTTCATAGAAATCCAATTATATAATTAGATCTCATATAATTAATATACTATTTTTAGTTATATAACTCAAGTTTGATTGATTATTTCACATATTAAGAATTATATGTTATGTGAAAAAGAATTTTCTGGTGGAGTGTTATGAATTAAAGAACATATTGCTAAAGATGAAGATGTAGATCATTGCAAAAAAGTTAAAATTAATGAGAAGAAGAAGATGAAGTGTAGAGATCATAAATCATAAAAAAGAAGAAGACAGTCAAAGAAGAGTTCGTTTTGTGGCTTTAATGGCAAAAATGAAGAAATATATTGGGCTTGAGTTAATTAAGTCGACATAAAGTTTGGATTTTTGGTGGTTTAGAGTTGGATCAAATGAAAAGAAGAGGAAGCAAGAGAGCAACGACAATATAAGAAGAATAAAGTTGTGTTGTGATTTTTTTCGCCACAAACAAAGTGAAGAAGTAACCAACTAATAGTTTGGTTAGACTAGCAAAGAAGAATGTTGTGTTGGTTAAAATTTAGCTTATGTGTAGTTATTAAGAGTCGTAAGAATTATTAATTAGTGTTTAAAGTAATGTATTGAGCTTTGCTTGTAAAACAAGTTTAGAGGTAAAGACTAGTGATAGTAGTGAAAGTTTAAATGTGTAATGTGTTGTAAGAAACCATTATATGTATGGGTGAGGAATGTTAAGTAAAATTATCCAAGTAAATATAAAATAACAATGTAGTGTTCAAATTCATTTTATATAACGTTTTAAAGTCTTGTGTAAAAAGATGAGACACAAACTAGAGAATATAAGACGGAGTGACAAGAAATAAACAGAGAGTTCAAACCTTAAGGTAAGAAGTAAGAAATTTACCTTGGTGCAAAACCCTTAAAAAGTAAGTCATCAACTTTGAATGTGAAGTTCAACATATATATATATATATATATATATATAATTATAATACATACTAAAGAGGTGTTATTGGTTTGAGCATTTAAGATTTTTTTGAAAACTCTATTAAAGTTTGGTGTTATCAAATATTTGTAAAAGGTAATCTAAAATCTTTAAAAATTTAGAGTTATCGGATTCATGATTTTATAAAGTCAATAAAAGTCTATGTTAGTCAAATAAAATAAAAGTAACTCATTTTATCATTATAATAAAATATTATGTTATTAGTTTATTGATTCTATACTCTTTTCATCACAAAATATGATTATCAAAGTATTACACTACCCCAAGAGATTCTCATGTTAATTTTCTACGATTTTAAATAAAAACAATATTTTAAGTTAAGATTATGTTTCAATACATGAACTATCGATATGAGTAATGGTTTTCTAGACGTCTTCTACAATTGCTTTCTTCTTCACAATGATTATGTAGCTTTTAATCAATATATAGTATCAAACAAATCCTAAGTAAACAATAACAAATATAATATAATCTTATGCATTATCTTCAAATGACTCTACAAAAGCTTATATCTATCTTTTAATTATAACATCTAATAATCTAGGAGAAAATGCAAGACTTTTTGATAAATATGAGAAACTTTTTTAAAATCCAGCAAAATCTATAATTTTAAAGATCCAATAACATCCCTTAAACTTTTACCCTAAATTCACAGTAATACCCATATTAAGGTCAATTTATCTCAAATATGCCGATTTCATAAATGAATATCAATCACGAGATAATGAATTTTTTTATGAATCGTTAAAGGATGTATGTGTAGAAGTTAATGATGGTAATACAATTTTGACAAATCTTATACCATTTATTGATAAGATAAAATTGTTATCCAACTTACTTATTTTATCAATATTGTACTACGTTTATCACTTCACATAAGTGAACTAATAAAAAATATTGATGTTATGGAACAACAAATTATTTAAAATTCTTTTAATAAAATTGTTGTCATCTTTATACCAGTTCCTCAAAATTAGCTTGATTGATCATCACGTTTGTAGAAAAATACTTTGAAAACTCTCTCAAACATCAAATCAATATTGTGAGTAGTGCAACCTGGCCAACATATACTATGTCTCTTCTCTTTCAGCATCATTATAATTGCTACTTTGTTTGTAGCATTATCGTCACTCCTTAAACAAATGTTCCATCACCAATATCTTCAATGTAATTGTCTATATACATGAAGATGAACTAATGAAAATCTTTAAATGTGTTTGGAAAAAAACATGTATCTCCTCTTGAATTGACACACAAATTCATTATGCTTCTCTTTTTCATACCAGTCCATGCATTTGTCATCAAAAAGCAACATTCTCCTTCCCATTCTACTTTTAGATTCTTTAACTTTTCCTTTGTCCTCTCTTGATCTTCATTTTAACAATGGTTGCGATGTATTAAACAAAAACTAGTGACTACAACGCTGAATGGAGAGCTTTATTAATAGCTCGGCAACAGTTACCTTATGTTCGTAACTCTATAATGTAGCGCATAATTACAGATGTTATCAGGTCTCCATTGATATGCGATCAGCTAAAACCTGTTTCTGGTGAAAAAAATTCAGAAACTTATGGATTTCCTCGAGCTTAATGAGTAAGCTTCAATTCGGAACTATTTTTTTATCTTGAAATAACAACATTTTACTTTTTGTGTACTCACTATTTGTTTTGATTTTCAAGGACATGATCCTAGGATCCAAAACTTTTTTTCATACAAAAATCCCAATATTTTTCACAAAATAGCCACTAATTCAAGAATTATACCTTAAAAATTCCAAATTTTGTTAGAAAAACAATATGAAATGATCCAAATTTTTTAAAATAACATTTCTATAATTTAAAACCACAACTATTTGAAATAGTAATAATCACAATTTTGTTTTTTTTCCGTCTAAAGTCCCAATTTCTTTTGGTCGGGTCTCGCCAATAATTGAGCCGGGCATGGGTAATGGTGAGGAGTAGTAGTGGCAAGAGTTTGTTAGTTGGTGTTGTTTTTTGTTGTTTGTATTTTATTATTATATTTTATTGCATAATCTGGAATACTTATTCATTTTATAGATTGAAAGACGTTTAAGTTGAATTAATGAAAAATGTTGGTTATTCCCGGTTAAGTATGGATGACTTGAGTTATAAGTTATCTCATGACATATTGAAGTAAAATCCGGGTGTCACATAACTGCACTACCTACCCCTCATGGTTTGATTTTTCAGGTGATTGTTTTATTACTTTTTAAACAAATGGAATTACCTATGAAGTCGAACTCATCTAATATATAGGCTATGTTCGGCTCAAAGTCGCAGCGATAGCGATTGCGAACCAAAATTAGTATTCATCTCTCTTTAATCTCTTCTTCCTCTCTTTCATCCTCTGTCGCTGTGACTCTTTTCCAGTGATTCTGGAGACGCTGGAAATTACAGCTGCAGCCTCTCAAACTCATTTATAAAATAGCAACAGTCGCAGGGTGAATGGATCTTCAATCCAAATCTATTTAATCAGTTTATGGCTTTCAATTTTTGTGTAGTCGTCGCAACGACTACGACTGTAAAAAGAACACGGCCATAGATTATGAGTTCTTTCTTTTTAAAAGAATCGCACATCTTTATAATGGATGCAGGGGGAACGTTTGGTAGAAGACAACTCGAGGGTTCTATTTTTTCTAGAGATTCTGCCTGGGCAAAACTTCAACGCACTGTGATGAACAAAAAATAAAATATCTTCACTTGGATTTGATAGTATTATATATGGTTTTCATCTTAAGTTTGGGATTCAATCTCATTGAAAATTAAAATATGTAATGAAAAAATGTTCCTTGTAAAGGGAATTCGAATATTGACGTCTTAACACTATCGAAATCAATGACGTAGTGTCACTCAAGAACCACCGTTCTATACTTGCTAATTCATTGGTTTAGGCCTGGGAATTCGACCCGATCGGTTTATTCGGGTTTGGTTTCTTAACATTAAAACCAAGTAATCAAATTACACATATTCTTAGTACTTTTTTTTTTTTTTTGGTAAAGTACATATTCTTATTACCTATGTAAACAATATCCCTGAGAATTGGATTTTTTTTAAGCTAATCTAATAAAGTTGTTGACAAAAAAAAAAAACAAATTACACATATTCAAATTGATGTGAGTCAAATTAATACCTAAGACTACTCTCTCAAATAAGAGATCGATTGCAGTACTTTAGGGTCGAATTCCACAAAGTTCTCGTGTTCACACAATAGACTAACAGGTTTTGAATTAAGCTAAACAGAAAAGATTGTAAATTAAATAAAAGTAAGCAAGTAAAATTGGTTGTAAATTCAGATGGGGAAAACGTTAGGCTTAGGGATTTCTCAGGAAATAAACTAATAGTAAATCTAGCAAATTAATTAGGATTATTTAACGAACCGCTCTAGAACTCAAAACACTAATGAATAGCTAACCACCTCTCGATGCGCTAACTAACTAATTTAATATCAGTAGTTCCACCTCTCGATGCGAATTCCTAGATCTAGACTAGCATTAAACTCAAGTTTGATATGTTCACAAATTCTCCTAGACGAACTCTCGATGCATCTAGAAATATTTGCTCATCTAAGGTAATTCTAGTAACAGGTGTCCTCTCGGATCAAATACCTATTATCCTATGATCAAGTTCTAGTTAGCTACTCTAGAACTAGCATTAAGAACAACCTAGATGAAGAACTCTATAGATTAATCCTAACAGATAATCGATTTACTATTTCATCTAAATCCCTAATGAGAATCCCTAAACCTAACAAGCAAACTACTCAGACATGATGAATGAAACAAACAACATGTTATGAATAGAAAGCATAAAGAGATTCAAATAAAAGAGATGAGTTAAGAAAGATCTTCTCTGGAGGAGCTCTCTCCAATTATCTCCCAAAGGGTTCAAGCTCCAAAGTACAATAGAATGAGAATATGAGAGATGTCTCTAAATAAAACCCTAAAAATCTATATATATGTTCTTAAAAACGTGCAGGGACTTCTTTGAAAATAGGGAAAACTTCTGGGGCGAATCTGCAAATCATCATAACTTCAATATGACGCGAAATTCAATTGCCGTCAGATCTTGGTGTCGACCGACACCAGGGGTGGTGTCGTTCGACACTTACACGTATTTTCGTCTCCGGATTGCTCGCGCAGCATAATTTCTCGGTTTTGCTCCAGAATGATCCTTAATCTCCAAATTGGTCCCGAACGTGTAAAAACCTGAAAAGACTCAAAAAGACACTAGAAACAATAAAAAGACTCTAAAACTGACACATAAATCACGGTTAAAACCGGTAAAATCCATGATATATCAACTCCCCCAGACTTAGCTTTTGCTTGCCCTCAAGCAAAACACAAAAACCGAACCCGTGGAAGAAGTTTGAAAACATGGAAACTCCCAATTTCTCTAGCCTATTACCTTGATCATTCAAACCAAATCCAAATGCCTAGCAGATCGCATCAAATCCTAACCACCATGTAATTCTCCGCAAGCATTCTCAGCATTCCAAATTCCAAACCAAATTCCACAACTATATCCTATAGCCTTCTTCGGTTGGTCTATAGAAATTGTTGTGTAAAAGCCACCGCCTTTTCCTTCAGAAAGCATGCCTCCTTCTCTTGCGTGAGACTCCCCAATGTCGCGGTATAGAAAGTCGGTGTCTTTGTTTCTGCAATCGAAAAAGAACATGACGGGAGCAATCGGGCTAGACTGAGCTTGTACGGCTCTCTCAGCTATAAAACCACGGAAAGGCGCACTCTGGTTCTGGGTCCCACTAAGAAGAGCGGAAGCGATTGTGATGGAGCTGGAAGGCAGCCTTTGTGAAACCAAACCGGTATGTTTATCTCTAACCAGAACGGAAAATAACGAAATCACATCAGAAACAAAGAACTGAGCCAGTTACGGTAAAGAAGAAACAAGTTCTAACCTTGTTCAGGTGTGAGGCTAGCAAGCCAAGAGGAGCATAGACCTTTTCGAGTTCTCTTATAAGGCGTGATCCATGATACTATGCGTACAGTCAAATGTACTTGAGCAGGGTGGGTCAAAGGAGACGAAGATATCGAAAAAGCTCTTGGTTTTAGCGGTGGGACTAACTGAACTAGCCACTCAAATGGGATTTGTACGGAAGGAAAATCCTCTAGCACCTACATGGGTATCAGCAATACGATCCATTTGGTTAAGAGAGTCAATGCGTGTTCAAGACGAATCATGGACCTATGAGATCTGGTGCTATTTTACGATCCATTCTTCTTTCCTTCTGATTGTAATTGTAAAGATCATCCCGCCCCTCGGGTGAGGCAAAGTATTGAAGTCTTTCCTTTTCATGTTCAGCTATTGCATAGAAACTCATAACCTGAACAAAGTTGATACATTACAAGGGTTTCATAAATAAACTCAAAGCCATATCTACGTAAGATGAAAAGGACTTTTATAAATTTCAAATTCAGATGCATTGGGGCAGAAGGATTGAAGGGTTCTTACCTCAAAGAAGTATCGTCGAGGTGAAGCGGATGTACCATCCATTGTTAATTCAACAAAAGTCTTCAGCTTAATAGGGAGTTGTGTAATCATTTCTTCATTGAAACCACTATTCTCTGTCTCTCTCGGACCAACCTGAAAACAAATTAACTCTCGGGTTATTTTGAATGACAATCTGAGATAATTTACTATTGTTAGATTGGAGCTACTTACTATGATGAATGATTCTAGGTCTAGATTGCAGCGTTCTATAAAGGCATCTACAGCTGAAGGATTTTGGCTATAAAGGCATATATCGTTCTATAAAGCTTCTCTTGTCCTATCCTACCAGTTTGTCCACTTTGATTGTAAACCCCAACGTAATGAGAAAATAAAGACCTTGTGAAAACAAAGAATTCAAACTCAAAATACTTCAATGTCACCAATTCCTTTTATATGTCAACTGAAACTTTCAATCTTATATCTTATAACTATGCGTTCTACCTCCTCCACATCTGTAGATTTGATTCTTTCCCACGATCATATAATTTTTTGGTAATGGAACCATTAGAATAAAAGAATCTCCCATGCTTTACCCTGGAAAAATGTATGAAACACGATTAAGGAAAGCCTTCCATAATTATATGAAGTTCTTCTTTTGTTTTTTGTCGTCTTTAATAAAAATGCAAAACCAGAGTTTGACAAAAGCAGAGCAAAATTAAAACAGGGGAAAGCAACAAAGAAAACAGGGGAAGACGTAATAAACCAGACTCATCTTCGACCTCGCCGTTCACTTTCAATCCGATTATGTAACCAAGCCGGACCACCGCGTGCTAAATACGATGTGAATCGTCCTTCTCGAGTAACACTACAAGCAATATCCTTGGCCAAAGAGTTGGCTTTCGGTGAAGAGAGGTGAAAACTAACCTCCCGCATCACCCGTATTACTTGTTGAATTTTGATGATCTGAGAACGATATTTAGGATACTCTTCCGGAGAAGTTAACGCATCAATAGCCGCACTACGGTCTGACCATACTTCACAAGAGACTATCCGCAGCTCCTTTAAACTCCGAAGAAACCAAAGTATAACTTGAAGTTCCGCAGCTAATCGATTCACCATTGGGAGAAAAGCATCCCGAGCGTGAAAGACTGCATCACCCTCATGATTTCGTAGGATCCAAGCTCCTCCTATGTGGAAAGAATCCTTGATCCATGAGGAATGTAGATTGCATTTAAGCTTACCTGTCGCCGGCTTAGTCCAGAATATTTCGCCAATAACTTGTCGCTGCAAACTTAGAGAGTGTTCCTGTTGAGAGAGAGCTTGTTGCTGCAACCATTCCTTTGCTTCCTCTAAAGCCGTGGCTACTACAAAATGAGAAGAATTTGTCTTTGCCGCATATAAGGTGGAGTTTCTCGCCTTCCAAATCTCCCAAACCAACCAGGGAATAGCCTCTCTTAACTCTCTATCAATATCTTGTTTTTCCATTAGATTTAAAATATAATCAACCTGCTCATGAATGGACAACGTCGAGCCCTGGGGCAACATAGGAAGGCCTGTGATGAGCCAGACATTTTGAGCCAAAGTGCAATCAAACAAAACATGAGAAATTGTTTCATTCCCACTTCCACAAAGTTGGCAGCCCGAGTTAACAGCGACGCCATGATTTCGCAAACAATCTGCAATCGCCAAAGCACCAGATAATGCTCTCCACAAGAATAATCTAATTTTTGGAGTAGTGGCAATCTTCCAGACTCTTTCTTTGGTCTTATTAATGGCTTGAGCGTCTGCAGTAACAATCTCCATTAAACTTGCTTCCCTCGTTAGAACCCAATTACCACTCTTAACTGAATACTTGCCATCCTTTATGTAAGCCCATACACATCTATCCGGTAAACTAACCTCTGGAGGGAATGATCTAATGTGGGTGACATCACAGGGAGGAGTTCAGCAAGCCGTAGAACATTCCATTCACCTTGTGTTGTTATCAAGGAAGATACTTTAAGATTCAAATCCATCATTAGATCTTTGTTTATCGGTCTTCTAGGAAAAGTGTCTAAGATCCATTTATCTACCCACACGCTTGTGTTCTGGCCATCTCCAATGGTCTTCATGAGACCTCTTTCAAGAAGTTCTCGGCCGAATAAAATACTTCTCCATGCATAAGAGGGTCTATAGCCAATCTTAGCTTCCAAGAAACTCTTATTCGAGAAATATTTAGCCTTGTATACTCTAGAGATCAGTGACTGCGGGTCATCAAGGAGGCGCCAAGCTTGCTTCGCTAGGAGGGCTTGGTTAAACCGACCTATATCTCTAAACCCCAAGCCACCATTTGTCTTAGACTTGCAGATTTTTTCCCAAGAAACCCAATGCATCTTATGTTTGTCTTCACTCGCATTTCACCAAAATCTTGACATAGCACTTGTAATTTGCTGACATTGATACTTAGTCAAGCGAAAACAAGACATAGCATAAACCGGTAATGCTAAAGCCACAGATTTAATAAGAACTTCCTTCCCTCCCAATGAAAGAGTTTTCTCATACCATCCGCTTAATCTTGATTTCAAGCGGTCACTAATATATCCAAGAAGTGCGCTCTTTGATCCACTAAAGCATTCCGGGAGGCCTAAGTATTTACCAGTACCACCCTCCTGCTCAATACCGGTAAAATCATGTATGAGCTGCTTCATATATGGGTCTAGCTTCCTCCCAAACGTTATAGCAGATTTATAAAAGTTGATCATTTGCACTGATGCTTTTTCGTAGAGTAAGAGACATCGCTTAAATTCAGAGCATTCTTTGAAGGTAGCTTGGCAAAGAAACAAACTGTCATCCGCAAAAAGAAGGTGTTGTATCGACGGGCAGCTTGGTGTTAGACGCATTCCTGTTAATCGGCCTTCAAGTTCAGACTTATTCATTATATGTACTAAAGCTTCAGCACATAGAATGAAAAGAAATGGTGAAAGCGGGTCTCCTTGACGGATACCTCTTTCTGGTTTAATAAAACCATAAGAGGAGCCATTGAGGAGTACCGAATAGGAGACCGATTTAACGCAGCTCATTATCCATTGTATCCAGGTAATATTAAAGCCAAGCCGGAGAAGCAACTCTTCTAAGAAATTCCATTCCACTCTATCATAAGCCTTCGACATATCGGTTTTGATGGCTATGAAATCCTCGTCACAATGTGCATTTGTTCTCAACGCATGGACCATTTCGTGGGCTAGTAGGATATTATCAGAGATGAGTCTTCCAGAAACAAAGGCGCCTTGAGTTGCTGAGATTAAACTAGGTAGAAAAACCTTAAGGCGCGCACATAAAACCTTCGATACAATCTTATAAATCACCGAACATAAGCTTATAGGCCGTAAATCAGTCATTCTTGAAGGATTAACCTTTTTTGGGATCAAACAAATCTGTGTAAAGTTCCATTCAGATGGAAGTACACCAGATTGAAGAAATTGTTGCACCTCTTCAACCACTTGCGGGCCAACAATGTCCCAATATGTTTGATAAAAATGAGCTGACATACCATCCGCCCCAGGAGTACTGTCTCCTCTAATACTAAAGACTGCTTTCTTGATTTCTTCACTTGTCACCGGTTTGGTTAACTCTCTGTTCATACTCTCCGTAACTCTTGGTGTCATGCCATCCAAGGCTTCCGAAATAAGAGCCGGGTTAGAGCTTGCGAACATTTTCCTAAAATACTCAACCGCTATCTCTCCTTTTGATCCCTCCGTGAACTGCTCCGTATCATTGTCATCAAATAAGGAGAGAATCCGGTTCTGTACTCGTCTTCTTTGAACACTTCCATGGAAAAATTTTGTGTTCCGGTCACCATCCCGCAGCCATTTTTCTTTACTACGAAGTTTCCAATACAACTCTTCTTCCCTGTAAGCCTCGGCTAAACTCCACTTAAGTGATCGCATTAAACCGTGATGGGGCTGCAGCTTCATACCTTCGTTATCTAACTGATTCCGTAGGTGTTTAATTCTGTCCTTAGAGTTTTGAGAAGAGTTGCGCTTCCATTTAGAGATGAGCTTCCTACATTCGGAGATGCGATGCAAAACATCGTTATGGCCTACATTGTCTTCCTTATTCCATCCTTCTTTTATTATATTTAAGAGGTCCGGTTTAGATGTCCATCTTTTATCAAACATAAACCGGCCCGTTCTAGAAATATTTTCACTCACAAATCGGAGAAATAGAGGACGGTGATCTGAACCGATACGCTCTAGGAATTCACCTTGAACCCGTGGGAATAGGTGAAACCAGGCTTCATTTCCAAGTGCTCTATCCAAACAACATTGTACCCATTGATTATTGCGATCTCCAGCCCATGAGAACCTGTTACCAATACTTGGGACCTCCCGTAGACGACAATCATTAATCATATTCCGAAAAGGAAAGAATGATGATTCCGTCCGTGCTGGTCCACCAAGTTTTTATGTGTTATTCAGAATTTCATTCAAATCTCCCAACACCAACCAAGGATCATCTCTAGAAACTCCAATATCAATTAAACTATTCCATACTCCTTGTCTTAAATGAGAAGCAGGATCACCATAGACACAAGAAACAAAAAAATGTTGTGATCCAAGCTTAACTCGTACATCAATGATCCTATGATCCGAACTAATAACGTCAACTTCATACGCCGTTTTCCAAAATAGTGCTAAGCCACCACTTAAGCCGATGGGATCGACAATATGAGAGTGTTCATAGCCCATCCATTGTTGAATCTTCTTCACGTGATTGCTGGAGTTTTTGGTCTCCAGGAGGAACAAGAAATCCGGAAAATGCTCACGCCGCATTTCCTTCAAGGTAGGAATTGTCAAAGTGCCCCCCAAGCCTTGACAATTCCAGCTCATAAAACTCATACTTGCTGCGGTGGTTCCTCATTCGGAACCACCTTAACTTCATCGCACTTAGCGAGTTTTGATGAGTTTGCGGCTTCATCAGTAGCCTTTCTCTTGTACACCATGGTTACGTCAGTCTTCTTTCCTTCTTGAGATACTAATTGACCTGAGGCCTTTGCACGAGCTTGAGCCTTCCTCTTCCATTGGTTAGGACGCCTCCTAGTCTTGGTAGGTTTAGCTTTGGTTCCGGATGGGCTAGTTGCAGAACCAGCCCGAAACACCGTAGAACCGCAAGAATTTTCAGAGGCCGTAGTATAGGGATTGGAAGAGGAATGTCTTGCTACTGATTCATTGTCTTGTTTCTTTTCAGTGGTATCCACTCGAGGTGAGCTCGCAATAGCTAGTGAGTTGTTGCTTGAATGTTGAAAATCAAACACTAACCCTTTCCCTTTATTTATGTCAGTTGTAACCCGTGCAGGAGCTTCCAAGCGTAGAAGAGTCTTTTGACCTTGAATATCATTCTCTAGACCCCAAACTGATTTGCGGACTCTCTCAATTCGAATCTTCTTCTCCTGTTGATCAACAACCGATAAATACTGTCTCATCTCATCAAGCACTTCCTTAGCGATTTTTGGTTTCCCCGATACTAGGTCAATTCCAACATCATCATCCGTGAGCACTCCAAATAAGGGATCATCTTTGCTGATTTTAGGAATTAAGCGACTCGGAATAATGTTCGCAGCTTTAACTTCACCCGTAGCAATTGCTTGCCGGTTTGAAGGATTAAAGGGACATCGTTCCTTGTCATGAGTAAGGCGCAAACATTGGTAACATCTCTTCCTGATTCGTTCATACTCAATTCCAATGCTTACTATCTCCCCCGTCGGAAGTTGGAGATCTCTACAGTTTTTTCAGTGGTCTGTTAATGTCAAACAGAACACGCACCCGGACATAACCTCTACTTCTCGGCTTCAGGGGATCAAAGGCCACATCTGTTACTTGTTCGATGTGTTCAGCAAAGTCTTTGATTGTTTCTTCAGTATTATAGTTAACCGGAATGTTCCTTAACCTGATCCAAATCGGAATGATCTTTAGGTAATCTTCCGGCGGGTTCTCAATCCATCTCTCCAAAGTCATACTCCAATCATTAAAGGTCCAAGCTCCGGCTTCTAGAATCGTCAACAGGTCTGATTCAGAATCAAAGATGAACTGGAATTTGTCGTTTGGTAGAGCGATACCTCTTGCTCTGTTATTAACTCGCCACAGCTGTGGCATCTCATGTATCAAACTTGACATCTTCTGATTTTCTGGACATAGAAGCTTTCCTATGATACTGCAGCCATTCCGCACCATAGAGCTATACTTAGGGTGGTTTTTCAATACTATTGGTTTATCATCTTCCAGTGTCATCTCTTGTAAGGCTTTGTCCAAGGCAAACTCCATACGTAAGACACACGCAGACTGGAATTCTCCTCTGTAGATACTTCAAAAATCAAGGGTTTGAAGGTTTGAAGCAAACTGCGGCGGAGATTGTCAAAAGTAGGTTAAAACCTCAAACGAAGGTGAATATTCCTTAAAAATACGACTCTAACAAGAAGATCTTCCCAAAATCCGACGAAAAATGGAAATATTCCCGGTGACTTAAGCCTTATGTGACTAAGGTTGAAACCCTCTAACTCGTCTAGAGGTGCCTAAGCGAAAACCCAAAATTTTTCTGATAGAGTATAATACAGTTATGAAGTTCTTCCTGAATTTTAAAACCGTTAACAATTATCAAAAACATACCGATGAGTTTGAATATTCATGAAATATGCAATAGAAATGTAAGAGGAACAATTAAAACACTTTTACCCAACATTAACACCCAATTTTGGAGATATTGAATTCTCAATTTTGAAAAGGACGCACCAAGAGAATTTTTCCACAAATCAGTCACACCTTAAGTTTCAATCAGACAAATCAAAAGCCAGAAAACCACAATCGTTAGCATGAGAGACTAGCTTACTTTGAGAATTGAGATCGAAGATGCATGCTCTCAAATCTCTCTTTCTTCTTCGTTTTCGATGGAATCGTACAAATCTTTGTTTCTTCTTCGGCGAGAAAACGGTATACCTGCGACAAGAGACCGACGACGTGAATCTGGTGAAGGGATGAGAACATGAGACGACGAGACGGCGAGAATCTGGCGACAAGAGTTAGTCTCAAAGAGGATTTGTGTTTCGTAGAAGATGAAAATGAAACATTTGTGTTTCATGAAAGAAGGGCTGTGCCATTATTTTTTATATTAAAAATCCATTAATTTAAAATCTAATTAAAAGTTTAAGGTGCAGTCATATCCAATTTCTGGTGGAACTCTTTAGAACATAAAAAGAAAATTCATTGGTTTAGTCAGGAGAAATTATGTTTAACCAAGGAACAAGGTGACTTAGGTTTTAAGGATTTATAATGCTTTAATCAGGCTTTTCTAGCTAAACAAGTGTGGAGAATTTTGCAGCATCCTAATTGCCTATTTGCTAGAGTTATGAAAAGCAGATATTTTGAAGATAATGATATCCGCTCTGCACGTTTGGTTCCCGTCCTTCATATATTTGGCGAAGTATTATTCATGGGCGTCAATTGCTTATTCCAGGTCTCAGAAAAATGATTGGTAATGGTAACTCTTCACATGTATGGATTGATCCTTGTTGTATGATGAGAGAATGCGAGTTCCTTTCATGATGAATATCTTTGTAGATTTGAACTTGAAGGTTTCAGCTTTAATTGACTTTAAGGAAAGAGCATGGAATTTACAAAGGTTGCAAGAGTTATTTTACCCAAGAGATGTGAATCTTATATTGCTAAATAAACATGTGATCACAAGAGATGACTTTTTGTGTTGGATGCATAACTAGATTTTACCCCGCGGTACACCGCGGGTCAATTTTTTTATAACTAAAAAATTATTTAGCAAAATTTTAAGTTGTATTTGTTTTGTTAATATTATTTATTTTGTTTAGTGTTTCTGATTTTATATTTAAATTTTGATTTTTAATTCTAAGATTTCATCCATAGTATATTGTTTAATATTAATATCGATCTAAACCCGTTGCACCATATAACCTTGTCCCGTAAAATTAAACATCATTTGTTATTTTTTTTGAATAATATTTTTATCCACTACGGGTTGCAGGTTCATGCGGATAAGCCCGTAGAGAGTTGCGGGTTTGCGTGTCGACCCGCCAAAAGAGAAGCTATCTTTTGAAACCTTTTGTTTTATTTAGAGGTTTTGAGAAAGTATCCCTAAAAAATAATTTTCATTATATGAAAAAAAAAAAGAAGTAGAAGAAATTGTAATATCAACATTCCCGATTTTTACATCACTCGTTACTATTAATATTTTTTTTTTGCAGATAAAATTCAGAAGTTAACTAAGTCGAGATTTTTAAAAAGATTGTGTAGAGATTTTTGGTAAATTGTTGAGAACATATTTGATTTCAAAATCTTTACTTAAATGGATAAGGAAAGATTTTGTAGAGACTTTTGCTAAATATATGAGAAATGAATTTCATTTAAAAATCTTTACTTAAATAAAACAAATCTAAATAATTAATGCTAATGGCATGCCATTGTAAATACTTCTCAACTTCAGGATTTATTTGCTAATTGTGATCCAAAAATGTATATATAGATAGAAGTGGAGACTATTCAGTTAAATCAGGCTATTGGTTAGCGAACCAATTACACAATTTTGATCTTATTGCAGCTGCTGAGACAAGATCCTCTTTAAATGATATCAAGATCCAAGTTTGGTCATTACACATTTCTCCGAAAATCAAATCTTTTATCTGGAGAGCATTAAGTGGTGCAATTATTGTAGCAGATAAGTTAAAAATTAGAGGAATGAGCTATGATATGAGATTTCAATTCTGTGGGTGGAACAAGGAATCCACCAATCATGTTCTTTTCCAGTGTTCTTTTGAGCGGCAAGTTTGGGCTCTCTCTGATTTTCCATGTCCACCTGGTGGTTTTGAATCCCACTCTGAATTTACTAATTTTCAATATCTGCTTTCACTGGTTCAGAATCAAGATATTCCAGATCATATTCGTAGGATTTTTCTATGGAAACTTTGGTATCTATGGAAGAATAGAAATGACTTTTTCTTTGAAGGAAAACAAATTGTGCCTATGGATCTGGTTTGAAAATTAAAGATGAAGCATCACAATGGGTTAATGCTCAAATCAATGGAACCAAATATGCAAGATCAAAAACCTTTGACAGAGGCAAGAACACCAAGACTTGGTCTAACCCCCTGCTCCATGGTTAAAATGCAAAATCGGAATGTCTTGGTCAAAGAGAATACAATTGGTGGTTTTTCATGGGTTTTAGGAGATGGGAATGACATTGTATGGGAATGTCATTGTATTGTTGCATAGTAGACGTTCCTTCTCCATTATTGTCTCTGTGACAGAAGCTAAGTTTCAAAGCATTATATGGGCTATTGATAGCATGATTAGTCATAAATTCAACTTTGTGATATTTGCTTCTGAAGCCATTGACATGGTAAATTCCACCAATAAGCCTCAAGATTGGCCTTCTCTACAATATTTTGGTGCTGAAATCATCAGGAAGCTAGCTCCAATACAGGATTGGGGGCTTGAAAAAGTAGACACTAAATCAAACAAAGCGGCGTCACTTATTTCTCAGAGTGTCATTCAAGGCAATCGTTTTCAATCTTATGTGGCAACAGGTTATCCTTTTTGGCTTAAATCTCTTTGATTCAGAAAGATAGAATGTTTTTGGGACTTGGGTTTTAACTTGCAAACTCTATTTGATCCAGCAGGTTTGAATCTAGTCCTTTTTAACTCTGTCACGACAAAGTTTTGGCTTTTAACTCCTAGCTAAATATAATTAAGTCTTAAGTTTATTTTTCTTTCTTTATTTCTAGGTTCTTCTATTCTTATCTTCTCTTTCATGATTAATTTTTGTTTTACCTTGATAGTTATTTTCATTATCTTGATTTTTAGTCAATCTTGGGTTGCCAAACCTATTCGTTTTCTACCTAGTTATCTTTCTTATAAATACTTTCACTCTCTTCTTCTACCTCCTCACCCAAAATATTTTTTCTTTCTTTCTTTCTAATTTTTCTTTATCTCTAACCATGGCAGATAGTCTATGGGATGATCTACAATACTTCAACTTAGGTTGTGACGATCCTAAGCTCTTTATTCCTCAGCATACTTATGTTGACGCAATCGAGAGGAATAGAGTCAAACTTATTGCTCGACTTCTCAACACCAGATCTCAAAGTCTACAAGCTGTTGTTTCTTCACTTCCAAGATCCAATCATAACTCTCCGTCTCAAAACTCTGACAACTCTTTTCCCGCGCCTTTGACTCCATCACCAAGATTGGATTCCCCACCACAGAACCTTGAAGAATTTGCTGCTACCTATCCTCAATTTCACACATCAAGTCTAGAAGGATTCCAACAATCTGATTATCCAATTCCGCGAACTGCTACATGGAGAAGGCAACCTTCCACAAGGTCTACTATTTCCCCAAATACTACTGAAGGAATCACTCCCAGAATGCCAAGCCGCTTTGAGGTTGGTGTATCGTCAAAACGTCCAAATTCACACTTTACTAATAGCAATGATGATAGGAAACAGAAGACAAAGGTCAAGACAAAGGACCAAGATACTCAGAAGGGAGGAATTCTGAAGCCTCCCAAAAAAAGATAATCCACTCGTTGAGCAAAATAAAATCGACCACCCTATCATCGGTAGCCATGAAGTAAATAATGTGATTTAAGCTCTGGTTTAAACAGGGTTTCTTGACACAACAACAAAAACAACCCGCAATTTGCAGGGATTACACGTGAAGTTATACTTTTGAGCTAACCGGCTTCCCATTTAGTTTAGGGAAATGATCTTGCTTGCTTAGAACTACCACTTTGCTCTTGTGTGCTAAATAACCTTTCACAAGGTTTTTGTATATCAAGATCGTCATTATACATTCCACGTGCAAAAACGTAGGAGAAACCTCGTCGAGATCCATGTCCATTTCTAGCCATCTTAGTGCTTTGGCAATCACTTCAAGCTTCAGCTGGTGAGCTCTCGCTGGATCACTCAGCTTCTGGATTATATAACTGAAACATTGATAATAAGAGTTATGAAACTATAGTAATCCGAGAATCTTGGATGGATTGATTGCTTGTGTTACATTAATCTTGCTTACATTTTCTTCATTAGTCTCTAGTAGACTTGGAGCTTTAGCTTTTCCAAGACAAGATACACACCCGACCTCAAGAACCTGTATAAAGAGTATTAGATCGATATTAAGTTGTTTACTGCATAGGGAGACTTGCGTCATGTAACTACCAAAAGCAACTCTACTCTCGACCCTACTGCAAATCCTAACCCCTAGAACAATCCAGAACATCCCATTCTGCCCCAACTTTCTTATAACCTGTTAGCTCTCTACCTAACAACCAATTATTACTGAGCTGTCAACACATCCATGATCCACTACAAGCAGCCTACGCTAATTACAATGCTCATGCACTGACTAGAGTAACCACAAGGACCTTATCATTTGGATACAGATGAGCAAAGCAAGATGTCAAAAGAAATACATACCGATCTTCATGTTCTTGAAGAGCATGCCGGAGAAGCCTGAGATCAACCTTTCTCAGAGCTTGCACAATCTTTGTGTACTGGACACGTGGAGAAGTTGGATTAAGAGAGACATAATATCACCCGCAGATGAGAAATAAATTCTGAATAGAATTGAAGAGAATTTCATAGAACAAAAGAAAGTTGTTACCTCATGCAGATTATAATTTTGTTAGAGTTCATATTTTAGTATAATTCCTATTGAAAGTTTCACGGGTATCAAATACTTCAATATCATCCTGATACACAAAAGCCACATAAGCTGATTAAGCAACGTAACGCAAGAGTAGCATAATCACAGAGAACAACCACAATCAGACCTTATATTCCGTTCTGTTTTGGGGTTGCAATATTGCAAGGCATATGATAGCTTTGTTTCAGCCTGCAAGATCCAAAAAATGATTAAATGTTACTATCAATATTTCGATTGACACTATGAAATGAGCTGTGATGGAATGAAAAAATCTCTTAGTGACTCACAGCAGGAAAATTTTCATTGAATACTTCTAATCGTCCGGTATAATACATGTATGTAACCTGGTGTTTGTGAAGAAGAAACAGAAGATAATAAGTAACCGAATCAGGTGGCCAAAAACTAAAATTGTTTGCAGAGAATTGCACTAGACCTTGTCCCTTCTTGGAAACTCCTTAAAGTCAAATATCCGAGCAGTTTCGATACTTCTTATTACACTTCGACAAAGATTGACGGTTCCAAGCTGAAATACAGAATTAGGGACACCTGTTTTGTACTCTATACACAATCATTTCAAATCATATATATCAAACTGTTTCCAGAAAGCATATCACCTCAAAGTAGGTCTTGAACAATTGGCAAGTCACATATAATGCTCCGACTCGTTTTGGACCTTTCCCCTACTGTTAAAAACTACATAAGGAGCCAAAAAAGAAACTGAACAAAAACATAAACTAATATTCCTGAAGATTTATAGATAGATCAAAGGGAAAACTTACAGCAAGAACTTCAAAAACTTTCATGAGAAGTGATCCAGCTGCTTTTAATTCTCGGGAGATTTTCCATTAGAAGTTAACACTTTATCAGCCTGCAATTCCATGTGGAAAAATCATGCTTTCAGAATTGAGTCCTCGAGGCAATGAAACTAAACAAGGTTAAGAATTTCAAAAAGGGATATACAAATGAGATACTACCTTTTCCGCAAGAACTCGAATTTCATAACAAACTACACAGAGAGCTTCCAATGCCCAAGCAGATTCCCAATTATGAAACTCCTGCACATATAGAATCCAAAAAAATATCAGACATTGTGAACACAAAAACTTAACAACCTGAAATCAAATTAGACACCAATAGAGAAGCAGAGAGGAACAAGAATACTTTACTTGGTAGACTTCTCAAAAGCAAGGTATGCTTCGACTAGATTCCAAACTCGGTAACTTTGTAGAGAACGAAACAAATGAGCCAGAATCTCGCCATATTCAGAGAATTTATCAGACTAACTAATCAAACTGCTAGCATCCTGTATCTGCCAAAGAAAATAAAATCCAAAGGATTAAGCTCCTTCACAACTCTCTACATAAAAATCGAGAAAGTTTCGAGCCCTAAATCTAAAATCCATACTCATAAACATTAAACTCAAACATAGACAAAGAGTATTCACTACAACACCTCAATCAGAGACACTTTCACACCCTAAATTCAAAAATTCATACTCAATAGGAAAATCATACTCCTAGAATGAATTTTTTTTTTTTTTTTTTTTTTCCTAGAATGAAATTGATTGAACCTAAAAGGTACAAACTTTGCTAACATAAAGATCATGGCCCTAGTGTTTCGAGCCCTAAATTAAAAATTCATAAGAGTACCCCATTGGAACATATTACAACCTAAAAGACACAAACTTTACCAATACGAGGATCATACCACTAATCGTAGGAACATACTTCAAGTGTTTCAAGCTGCTAATTTAAATCATGGGTTTTGATTAAACAGAGAAATTATGTACCTGGAAGACGTTGAGTGCGTCGGCGAGTGAGAAAAGAGGTGGAGAATTGGAAGAGAAAGAGAGGAGACGGCAATGTAGAAGAGTCTTGGTACGAAACGGCGTCGCATAAACGGTTTAAGTATTCAGTGATTCGCCGGTGTTCTTCAACCATACTAACGTACGCCATTGTCACCTTCTTCTTCATCTTTGTATTCGTCTTCCTTATTCTCTCAGAGAGAAACGAAATCAAAAGTCTTCGATTCTTGTTTACTAGAGGAAAAAAAAAAAAGGGAAAAATATCGGAAAATGCGCGAACTTTTAAATTTGGGACAAAAAAAATCATGAACTTTCGAAATGTCATTTAAATCATAAAGTTTAGTTTGACTTTTTATAAAATGGTTAAGTTTTCGTTGACTTGGCCATTTCGGACATGTCGTTAAATTTCCATTAACAAAACATTGACGGGGTTAACTTTCCGTTAGAAATCTCCGTTGAATCGAAACGACGTCGGTTTAAAAACAACAAAATAACTTCATTTCACTAGAAAATAAAATGAATTAACTGCGTCTGTGAAGAATCGAACTTTTTTTCGTTTCGATTCAACGGAGATTTCTAACGGAAAGTTAACTCCGTCATCGTCTCGTTAACGGAAATTTAACGACATGTCCGAAATGGTCAGGTCAACGAAAACTTAACCATTTAATCAAAATTCAAACTAAACTTTATTATTTAAATGACATTTCGAAAGTTCATGCTTTTTTTGTCTTAAATTTGAAAGTTGGCGCATTTTCCGACATTTTTTCCGAAAAAAAATGGAAACAACAGAGATTGTAATAATCTGACGGTATTAACGGAATGTTTCTAGAAGATGTTTAATGTTACAACTAGTGTTTTCTGGTATTGGGCTACTTATGGACATATTTTAGTTGGGCCACTTATGGCCCATATTAAAAATATAATTAAAATGTCTGAAAATTTATTTCGTGTTGTTTCTCTTCTGTATTTCAATGAAATAAATCTCTACATTTTAATGAGATATTAAGAAGTTAGATATTTATAGCGCAATTATTTTCAAAAGAATGATTTTCGTTTTGTAAGAAGATGAATTTCTACAAAATGGTACTAAGATATTTAATATTTTCGTGGTATTTTATAATTCCCTAATGGGAATTTGTAAAAGCCCATTTAATAATTTGGGTGCGATAAAGGCCCATTTAAAAAGGTCCAACTGTGATTGCCGACTTCAAAACTCTCGCCAGTTTTTAGAGCCACTTACTCAAGGTTTAACTTCAAACGTTCACATTCCTCCTTCTTCTACAATTTCTTCCCAAACGTTCTGATTCAGGTACCTTCGATTTTCCTCCTTTGATTAATTCTTATTCCGTAAATTAGGGTTTCCTCATCCAACGATTCCTTCTTCGTTTAATCCGCAGGAGAATCACTAAGATCTCTTCTTCGTCACAATTTTGTTTCCAGTTTCTGAAATCAAAATCATTCTCTCAATAGTGATCAAAGGTAGATTTCGGATTTCTTATTCGGTATATTCGATTTATTTCCTTGGATCTTTCTTTTTTACTCTATTCGTTTGATTTTCTTCGTGTTGATCTTTGATCAAAGACAAATATTTGACTTTAACCGATAGATCGATTAGGGTTCGTAATTTTTCACAGATCATCTTCTATATCCTCTTAATAGATTTAAGTTTTGTACTGAGTTTGATTCGATTTATCCAAAGATTGATTAATAACTGTCTTAATTACGCTTCGATCCTTGATTTTGTATACAGACCTTTTTTTAGTTTCTTGATTGGTTCTGATTCATGTTTGTGCGATTGAATTTGGGTATATTAAAGCAATTACTTTGATATTTCCGACTGTTTTTGTAACTCATGTGATTTTTTTTTTTCTAAATTTCAGCAGCAAGGAATCAGTTTCTGGGTTATTAGATTCTGGTGTTTGTTCTTTGAGATTTGATCTCCGCAACAATATCTTGAGGTTGAAGAAACTACATTGATGTATATAAGATTTCAGCTTTGATTCATGTCATGGAGGGTGATTCTTGAAGTACTTCTCTGTCTCTAAGGTCAAACACATCTCCTCGGTAAGTTTTGTTCTTTATTTTAAGCAATTTACATCTTTAGATTTAATTATTAGATCTAAGGCAAAGACTAAAATCTGAAGGTACCACGGCATCACAGTCTTTATGAAAGACTTTTGGGCCGGTTTCAAATTCTAACATGAAACAGTCTTAAGAGAAAGACTATGAAACCGGTTCCTTAAAATTTGCTACCCGCGGCTTAGACCGATCTGACGGATAAGAAAGTCTAAGGCCTAGAGAGAAATCTTGTGGACCTACTATGAGCCCTTTGACTAAATTTTTCAACCAAAGACACCAAAATGTCTTTTTTTTCTTTTTCCCAAAATTTTCGGAAAGCCCAAGATACTTCCCCATTCCTCCTTCAAAATTAATTTTGAGAGTTCTCTTCACTTTATCTTTTGTTTCCGCCGGAGTCTTAGAGGAGAAGGTAATTGCCGACTTTGAGAGATTTATTTTTTGCCCCGACGCTTTCTCATACTTCTCAAGGATTTTTGTAAGAGCCAAGAAACACGAGGGGCTTGACTTACAAAGCACATCGTATCATCCGAAAATAAGAAGGTTTACGGGAGGACTTGCTCGGCTAACTTTAATTTCCGGGAGGCGGTCTATGGTTTGTGCAATGGAACAAAAACTGGATAATACTTTCGTGCACAAGATGAAGAGATATGGAAATAGAGGATCTCCTTGCCGTAACCTACGAGAAGGAGTGACAAGCCCTTGGAGCGATCCATTGGTAAGGAAAGTAAAAGAGACCGAATTTACACAAGTAAAGATGCAAGAGATCCACCTTTCATAGAAGCCAAGTTTTTTAAGAACCGCTAGAAGGAATCACCATTCAATACGGTCATAAGCCTTGCTCATGTGTGTCTTAACGCCCATAGAACAATATTTCTTAGCTTCCGAGGTGCGGAGAAAGTGTAGAGACTCAAATGAGCACATTACGGCAGCTACTCAGTTAGGAACAAAGGCGGAAAGGCAGCAGCTTCAAAACCACAAGCTACATAAGCTCCTAAAGTGGCGTCCTTTGTTACTAGGGATCCTGTCAACAACCCTTCACGGAAGCGTTTATGTATGGAGAATGGCCTCCCCTAGCCTGCAGATCAAACTAACGTTGCCTTAGGCTTTGGAGCAAACCTTCCGGGGATCTTAATACCTGCAATTGAGAGGGATGTGGAAGATTTGACTAAAAAAATTGACGCCGCGCTACTCACAAGTAAATGGCCAAGCCGAGGAGACGAGCAAAACAGTACTCGCCGGCCTCAAGAAACGGCACGAAGCCAAAAAAGGAGTATGGGAAGACGAACTGTACGGTGTCCTCTGGTCATACCGAACAACGCCCCGAAACGTGACCTACCAAACTTCGTTCGCATTAGCATACATAATGTAAGCAATGGCACCCACCGAGGTCGGCGATACCAGCCTTAGACGCTCTATGATAGTAAAGAACCTGATCTCAATAACAAAATGATGCTCGACAGTCTCGACGAACTTGAAGAAACGCGAAACACCGCACTCTGTCGAATTCAGAATAACAAGCTCACCGCTGTAGAGTACTATGATTACATGGCATTTTCGTCTATTTTAGCTATTATTTTCTTATGTTTTAGGAAGTGTTTGGTACCATTTCAAGGCTAAAGAGGATATAATCAAGTAATTTTGGAGTCAAGAAGGTTTTAGGAGTTTTAAAGCAAAATGGACCAAAAGACAAGCAAAACCCATTTCAAGACAGATTCAAAGCTCTAGAAGTTAGGCGTCCGTTGGAGGCTTTCCCGTGAAGAAAAGGTAGATATCTTGGACTCTATGGAAAGCTAGAAGAGTAAAAATTACTGTGGAGGAAGAATCAACTCAATCCCGTCTACCAAACAAAGTTACAACCGATTGAAGAAGTCCTGTCCTTGTAACCGGTGGTGAAGCCCATGTTGGGACCGGTCACAGCGCACGTGGCCGGTCTTGAGCCTCTTGTTGAGCATGGTCACAGAGCATCGTGATCGGGCTGAGCTCCTCCGTCCTTGCACTTAAGTGAAACTACGTAGTTTTGTCCGAAAAACCCCAAACCGACTTTCTCCTTACCGTTGTCTATAAATACTTCTTCTAAACCTCAATTAGGGTGTGTCATCGACAATCTTCAGAAGCCCCCATAGAGAGACAACCATAGAGCCTCTGATACTCTTCTCTGTCGTTTTTAACTTCCGGTCCTCCATTGAAGCCATCGCCGATCACAAACACTTCTCTTCTATCTATTCTCTCTATTCTCTCAACGCACGTAAGTTAGGAGCAAATTGGGAAGGCCCCTATCAAATCTCGAAGTTCGTTCATCCAAGCGACGACGAGCTCCTCACTATAAACGGTGTCGAAGTCCCACGCATTTGGAACTCCAATAATCAGTGTAGAAGGCTTTTTCGTGGCCTCCTTATGTAATATGAACTACGAACGGCTTGTAGCATTAATGATACGAACCAAATTTTAAGTCGACGCCTGGCCTGACATTCGATCGAACACGTTCGAACGAGAAAGCACACGCTTACTTAAGTCTGCCAAAAACCAGTAAAACGGTCTGAGAAAAAAACCTACACTTACGGGTATGAAAGCTGAGTTCCATCCTTCCAAAGTTTCGACGATCGGATGTTGTAAGCCGAAGCCAAACTCGCATTTCTGCGACCCATCAAACTAATACGGGGTAAGCTGATTATCAAGCGTCGTACCTCATAATGTCTCGAGTCCATCCCGAACACTTTAGTCGCATGCTAGATAGCCAAGGTATAACCTTGCACAAGCCTAACCCAGTACTCGCACTGTTTCGACGAACTGAACAAAATAAGCCGAGTCCACACTCGTGTATTCATGTCTCGTCAAACCTAAAAAAAGCCGGATAAACTAGACGTCACATCGTTCTAGTAAATATGCACCAATAGTCAAGATTGATCTCGCAAACAAGGGGAAACCGATCTCGTCTCGACATAGACAAACTCAACCTTGCTTAAAGTAAACAAAAGCATAAACAAACGCGGAAACGAATGATACAAAATGACAACAACAGTGGCAATATCACAAAAAGGCCAATAGAAGTGGCTACGAGTTCTAACGCTGATAATGCGACGATAACAAAGAAAACAACAAAGCCAACAAGTGTGGCAATAAAAGTCCAAAAGCTGACGAAGCGGCAAACAATAAACTTAGAGTCTTAACTCCACGATCTCAACCTTCGATATCAATGGCATCCTCTTCCTGAGTAATCTAAGCATCAACGGCCTTTGTCTGCTAAGGGTTCTGAACATCGCCGACCTGTTCCTGTTGAGCACCATGAACGCCACCAGCCTCCGTCTATTGGGCACCCTGGACATCAACGTCCTCTTCATGATGAGCGCCTCAACCATTGATACCATACTCCTAATGAGCATTTTGGCCGACATCGACTTGGTCCACCGTCTTTCCTCTCTCCCTCACTCGGCACCAAAGCAGAAAAGTGAAGATCAGGAATTGGGCTAGCAAACAAGGTGTAGACGTCAGAGTCGCCAACCTCGAGTTCTGTAATATCGAATGAGCCTACCTCAACCTTTAACTCAGCAGCGTCGGCTTACTTCATCATCGTTGCATGCGATTTGAACTCAATTTCGCCGGTCTCAACCAACGCTTTCGGCGTTTTGACATTGCCTAACACTTCTTTAGAAATGTTGGTTTCGCGGCCTTCATGTCATAAATATGGGCTTTAATCCGGTTGAGACACTTCTGGACGAGCCGCACCATCTTTGCTAAACCCTATTTTCTCTAGAAATTGCCGTACTACACTCGACGAGCATGCAACCTCTTCTTTTCTGTACGAACATACTCGACAAGCTCATCGTACTTGGCTTTCGCATCGTCATCGAAAGACAATCAACGATCCCTGCTATCGATGAGGCCAGTCCGATGATTCTCAAGCTTAGAAATCGCCCTTCAAAGCTTCTTCGTCTTCTCCCTTTTAGCGGCCAGAGCAGCCTGAAAGTCTCTTGAGTTCGGGTTCGTATAGGTGAACTAGGCGGTATAGGCGGTTCAAAGCCATGGTCGCCTATCACCCAAGAAAAATAAAGTGACGATTAAAACACGCCTGAACAAAATCAAACGAGCACATGCAAAGAAAAATAATAACACTTACCTTGCAGAACTTCTTGGCCACCTCCGTGAACGCGTCCCTTTCTTTCAGGTTGTCAAGCAAAGGAAAAGTTCCGGAACCATCCCTAATCCCGCTGAAGAACTTCGCGTATTCTTCGGCATTGGACGCAAAGGAAACTCCCTCTCGATACTCCCAATGATAGTTGACGACCCTTTCTTTCTTTAGAATGACAGGAAGACCCTCAGAGGCATTCCTTTTTTTTCTAATTCGGCGTTCTTGTTGGATTGGTATGAACAACCAAAGCCCCAGGCTTCGCAGCCTGAGGGGTAGCTTCCAGAACGACCGCTCCCATCAGCTTGCTTCGTCAGCCTGGCCGCGAGCACCTCCCTCTTCTTCTCCTATTCAAAAGAAGAACTTAAGGGTCTCGAGCTGCCAGCTTGTAGCGAATGACGTCCTCCTCGATCCACCAGACTTTCTCAAAGCCTCCTTCATCTGTTTATCCTCTGAGCGAGATGGCCTCAGAGTCTCAGAAGCCAGCCTCTTCTCCTTAAATTTCCTCGAGTAATCTGAAATGACTTCAATGTTAATCTTCCCCATTGTCTTAGGATTATCTACAAAAAGGACTACCAACATAAGATGACCCAACTCAAAGAACGAAGGAAACAAAGAATAAGACCGAATAAATATGCTTACCGTGTTTGTGACGAGTTTGTTTTGATTTCTCGGACGCCGACCTGACGTGTGGTCCCACTTCGTAAATCTTCTTAAGATCGTCTTTGAGATCATAGGTAAATGGATCCAGAAACTTTGGATAGCTAACTACAATAAAAAAAAAAAAAAAAAAAAAAGAGGGGGACGGTTAGAAATTACAAATGACAAGCTTACGAATAAAAACAATTTCCTAAAGGCTGAGCTGAGGCTATCTTGCTGAAGTTTTCCACTTAGTGTCACATAGTTTGAGTTCAAATTTACCAAGCTTGCATTATGTTTCAGAAAAGCTTGCGCTAACGTCTTGCAGTGATGATATTTCAGATCTCTCTATCGATGAGCTTGAAGATTGTTGAGGCTGGGATAGAGACTCACACTTGACATACTATATCTTCCATCAGCAACTGTATACCCATAAATCAAACAAAAATCACTAAAATTTAACACCGGTTTCGTCTTATAAACACGCGCTTCAGGATGAGCCTGTAAAAATCACAAAGTCCGAATCACATAATCAAAATTCCAAACAAAAAAAATGTAGAAATCTGATTTTGAAACATTAAGATACAAACTCCATAAGCTCTCATCTCCAATCACAGATTGATGAGTCTGATCCCAAACAAAACCACCATGATCAAGAAGACACTTCTCATCATTATACTGTTTCCAAAGATTCGTATACCGGCTTTTAAACACGTCTTTATCGTACTGTTACCCGAATTTTGAATTAAAAACACTAAGCATCTCTTTCCAAGCTTGCTTATTGAAAGTGTGAACGGTTCTGTTTCCTCTATGTAAATGCTCTAACATAAGATCTATAAAGAATCGTTCCATTGTTGGAGTCAAACACGTTCTTGTTCAATCATTGCAAGTGATTTGACCACTCATCCTCGAAGTGAGAAAACACAACGAAGAAGACGATTTTTATATATTTTCACACGTATGAACATTCGATTCTTTCAGTGGGTATAGGGTTCTGCTAGCTGTAGCGATTGCAAAGGAACTGGGTTTCGTGCCAAGTGGGTGGAAAAGCCTCCAGTGCCAACATAATTGATGAACAAAAGCAAGTTAAGTTTTTTGGTCTTTGATGATTACTTATGGAGCAAAAATGTTTATATGTTGATTCAAGTGGAATATGAATCAGATATGCATATATCTTTATAAATGTGTTATGTATGTGTTAATGTGTGTTCATTTATTAATTTTCCCTTGTTCTGTTTGTACAACCAAAGGCTACACAAGAGTTTTTGTAATCATTACACGTGAGTTTTACGATTTCGAACATTAGAGTAGCTCAATGGAAAAAAATTAGTAGCACACGATCGCCTTCGTATTTCTTTTGACCTTTTCATGTGGTAGTGTTAAATCATGTGCATCTTCATTACCCTCGCTGAATCTGGATGTGGAGTTTCTGGAATAGAACTGCGATTATCATCCATCATTCTAAAAATAATTTCTACCTAACATATCCAACCTAAGCTAGTTAGTTACCTAATAGTTTTCTTTAGGGAAACCATGAAAATGGCATTTCATGTCATAATCGTAAATAATAGATTCGTTGAACCTTATACAATTAGATGCATTTTTTCTCTGATCCAATTTTTCTATACCAATTTGTGTTATATCTTTGTATAACATGTAACTAAATTTCGTTTTCAAGGAGTATAAACAATTGTAAAATAATTTATTAATCTTTGGTTACTTTAATAATGGAAAATAGAAAACCTTCTTTTAAATCGTACATGATTGAGATCAGCAAGAGGATTTTCTAGATGCCTACTATAATCGAAATATCGATTACAGCGATTTAGAAAATAATATATTGTTTCAAGTTCTCATAATGACAGAGCCGTACCTGACCACATTACCATGAAACATTGCAATGGGCCCCTATTTTTATGTGAGCAATGTCATCCAGGAGGCACACGTAACAATTTAACTCTTAAACCATAGTTAAATCATTTAACTTAAATGTTTGATTTCGAGTGTTCCGATTGGACAATTTGAATTTGCTTAGTTCCTATATATTGCCTATTGAGATTAGTTTGTGTTTGTTTAACCTTTATCGTTTGTGATACTTGTTATGTCGTGTTTTTGGTGTCTTGAGTCCTCTGTTTAGTCCTTGTTTTGAGTCGTTTATCGCATCGTTGTCAGTCATTTGCGTCTCTTTGGTTTTGTCTTGATTCTTTTATAGGTTCTAGATGCTTGTGCGGGATTTGAAGGTTTTCATGCATAATTGGACTTTTTTTTTTTTTTTGTCAACGCATTCATCGATCACAGCAATTCCCCGCCACATAATTGCATAATTGGACTTGTTTGCATAATTGGACTTGTTCAGGCCAAAAGACGATAGCGAGAAGAAGAGGTTGACCAGTAGTGATCGATCCCAAATCATGACATCAAAGACACATCCCACCAGTAGCTAAGGATCGATCGATCCAGACCCATACATCAACACAACTCGATTCCAGTGGCCATGGATCGATTTTTCCACGGGGATCGATTGATGCACCTTCTGACGACCATTTCTGGTTTTTCTTAACTGGATTTATCTTCCTTTTTTTGTACTTGTGTATAAATATCCTAGACCTAATTTCCTTAATCAAGTTTGCTTCTGCAATTTTTCTGAGATCTCTTTTGTAAGCTATTACACTTTGGATTAGAGGTTCATCCTTCTTGAAAATTTGGAGAAGATTTCTAAATCTTTTTCTTATCTATTCAATCGAATTATGTTTTCTCTTATATCTGTTTGTGTTATTTTTTTGCCATGAGTGAGATACTCTTAGTTGGGTTTTAGGGTTATAAGTAGAAGAGTCAATGTATTGGTGAATAGATTGTAATTAGGAATTCTTATTCATAGGTTCTTCCATCTACGTGTTCTTAATGGTAGAATATGATTGATCTCCCTGTTTTAGAACATTGGTTTTTCTATGCATCAAAAGTGTTTGATAGAATGCATGAACCAATGTGAATTGAGCAATGTGTATCTAGCCAATGAGAGTTAACGTTGGAATACATTATGAACCAATTCGATAATGTGAATTTGATTAGGAAACTACAAATGAAAGTTTAGTAGACTAGTAGTCGAATTTAGTGATTAATATCTTGAGAGAGAGATAGTCTATATTTGTGTTCATGTTTGAGAACGGTGCTTTATTTCTGAATTCCCTATTAGATCTATACTGCTAGTCATTGCTTTTTGAAATACCCTAACGCCCAATGCCTTAATTGATAAGTTTAATCGTTTAATTTATTTGTATTTTTATTTACAAATTGAGAAAACCAAACAAACAACCTTTCAGATTTATCTAAGAAAGAGTCTAGGAAATTCTTAGAGTATCTTTCGTCCTTGATTATCGACCTCGAATATGTTACCTAACAGTTAAGTATATTGAGTAATTACTCAAGCAATCAAATTGGCGCTGTTGCCAGGGACTAATTGCGTTACCTAAGGATTTTTGATTAGTTTTTAGTTTAGAGCATTTTTATTTATTGTTACTAATTATCATTTTTGTTTTTTTTTGGTGTTTTTAGGTGAATGACCCGTAGCGAAGGCTCATCAAATCTATAGGAATACTAGGATGATATAAGAAAGTTTAAAAGAGCGAATAAGAGAAAGAAGAAGTTAGCTAAGGAGGGAGAAGCTGAAATGGCTGATTACGACACTGTTGAATACCTTTTGAAAGAAGATGGACTCCCACTTGATGGAGATAATCATAAAGAGTTTCAGGACCCACCACCTCCAGGAAACATTAATCGTCTTGTTGTTGGTGGAAACGCTGCCCGTGCAGCTACAGAACGTATGGCTGTTGCTATTCCCGCTCCTTTAAATGTGTTGAATACAAGGCATGCGCTTGTTCGACAAACGCTGAGAGATCATAATGCTCCTAATAATGAGCTTTTTCGAGACATGAACCAACATCTTCCAATCAACATGAATGATTTTGAGATCAAGACTGGGTTACTGTCTCTTGTGAAGCAGAATAAGTTCTATGGTCTTTCCTCAGAAATTCCAATCTACCATTTCAATAACTTTGAGGACATATGTGGCACAACAAGGATGAATGGAGTGCCTGATGATCTTATCAAGTGCACATTGTTCTCATTCTCCTTGGCGGACAAGGCTCATCACTGATTGAAATCTTTGAACATTTAGAATCTGAGAAGCTGCATTTTTGTCATAGTATTTCACCCAATCTAGAACAACCATTTTGAGGAATAAGATCTCCTCTAGGAAGCTTGGGAGCGGTTCAACGATTACTACAGGGAATGCCCCCACCATAGGTTTTCATATGCCACATTGATCAACACCATTTATAGGGGAGTCGATAAGGACTACAAGATAGCACTAGACACTGGTAGAAATGGGGACTTTATGACCAAGGCTGAGGAGGAAGCTACATTGCTGATTGAGAATATTGCAGCTAGCAATAACAACCACGATGTTGACTATGACAGGTCGCATAGAGGTGGTGGGGGAGGAGAACCGAAACAGATTGTTGAGTTATCTGCTATGGTTGAGCAGCTCCTCAGAAGAGATCAGCAGGTTGTTAACTTATGTGATGATAATGGCGAAGCTCAGGGATACCAAAAGTTTAGTGGAGACGGTTCAAAAGATCTTCAGGCTAAGTTGAACTACATCAATGGTCAGGAAAATACCAGAACATGGTGTTTAATCAGAACTACATGAATCATCCTAACCTCTCTTATAGGAGCACCAACGTGGAGAATCCTTAAGATCAGGTATACCCAGCATAGACAGGTTCACAAAGTAAGCAGTTTCAGCCTAAACCTTTAAAGTCCCCATTATTAGTAGTATCTAGTGCCATCTTGTAGTCCTTATCGACTCCCCTGTAGAAGTTGTTTATCAATGTGGCATATGGAAACCCATGGTGGGGGCGTTCCCTGTAGTAATCTTTGAACTGCTCCCAAACTACATGGAATGATTCTATACCAGTTTGCTGGAAGGAGGAGATCTTATTCCTCAGAATGGATGTCATGGATTGGGTGAAATACTGTGATAATAGTGCAGCTTTATAATTTTCCCAGCTTCTCAGATTCTGAACGTTCAAAGATTTCAACCAGCGATGAGCCTTGTCCGCCAAGGAAAATGAGAACAGTTTTCCACTTGATAAGATCATCAGGCACTCTATTCATCCTTGTTGTTCCACATATGTCCTCAAAATTATCCAAATGATAGACTGGATTTTGTGAGGAAAGGCCATGAAACTGATTCAACTTCACATAAGACAGTAATCCAGTCTTGATCTCAAAATCAGTCATGTTGATTGGAAGATATTGGTTCCTGTCTCGGAAAATCTCAACATTAGGAGCATCGTGATCTCTCACCGCAGACGAAGAAATCGCTTCCACAAATATCTCAAAAGTCCAATCATGCTGACCTTAGCTAACTTCCTCCGCTGTAACAGCGTTCACCGAATCAGGACTAAGAAGAGGAGGTGCTTCCCAATAGGGTTTGGAGAAATCATCAACGGAGAAGATAGTGGTTATCCCTCTCTTTGTGGCAGAATTTCAGCGGTGGTTGTGAGATTCTACCGTCGCAAAATACGTCGGAGATATTGCGATGATGGATCTCACATGAGCCTCAAGCAGGAAATTCTCAATCTCTATGTCAATGAGAAATCGGTTTATGAAAGTGAGTTTTAGAAACATGGATTTGCTAATTCGCTTTGAAATTGCTCATGATAAATAGGATTAACAAAATTCCATTGGAGATTGAATATCAGTTGTAAAGGGATTTAGCCTATTAACCTGTTTTTGTTTTTGGAGATTTGTGAAAGATATGTTTCCAGTTTGCCACAACGCATGTTCAATCTTGGTGCTGAACTTGAAGGCAAAAGAGAATCAACAACTATTTTGCTTTGAGGTGGATAGAAATGAAAAGAAGGGGCACTTGAATATGGAGACTTGGAAATGTTATTATAAGTGTGTGTATTGTTCTATTTTCTCATGTCTTAGTAATCATCTCGTTGTCTAAGTGTTAATTTCCGTTTATAAGAGTGTATTGTTTATGTAACTTTGTACTATATGACTATAGTAATATATTCACATTTGGCTTGGTTTGCATCGTTTATTGTATGTTCTTATTCTTTCCTTTACCCTAATTTCCCCACGTAAATGAAATAAAGTATTTAGCAATTAGAGTACATAACTAGCAAACATTTATAATGCAATTGTATATACGTTTATATTGTACTTTTTTTTTTTGACTAATTATCAATTACGAAATTGCATGTTATTATCACTATTAATGTGCTTTTAATTGACGAGAACATAACATTTAAGTTTTAAACAATTAGTATAATTTTCTCTAGTTGACAAAGTTTTGGTAAATAACATTGCCTGTACTATACTATTTTCTATGAGTTCAGTATGTACTATTTGTTTTGAACTAATTCGAGAGATTTCTGATTTGTGTTTAGCATCCATCTAAGGTTTAATTTGGTAGACTAGGTTTCATATGTACTATTTCTAAAGACATAACAATTAATTTCTGACATGCGTTTAATTCGGTATTTGGGTTCTTTACATTGTATCTTTTAAGGCATAGCGTTTATTTTTCGATGTACGTTTAACACAAATTTCTGAAAATTTAATAAGTTCTTCTTAGTAATAACATTTATGCAGTTACATTTCATTTTACTCTATATAATTTCATTTTATGCAATTCTATTTAGACATAAAAATTTTATCACCCACCTTTTTCATAAACTTATCTGTTTAAAAAACTTAAATCATGATACATTCAGAAAAATATATAGGTTTTTTTCTAAAAGAATCGTGACTTTGAATAAATTTATTAAAACAAAGAAAATTGAGTTACAATTAAAAGTAGGTAAAGAAAAAAAATTTCTCTCTCCTACCACCTCATCCTTGAACTCCAACTATGGAGCTTTTTCCTACCTCAGCTGAATGTCTTCATCTCAACACTAGTTTAGTCTTTTCACTTGTTCTTTAGGTTACTTTTTTTTATTACTTTCTTAATATTTTTGAATATAGTGCTATATTCTTAATTTTAAATTATATTTGTTGAATAAAATATTAAAATAATAAAATATTAAAATAATTAGAAAATAAGAAGGAGACGAGGGAGAGTATTGAAAGCAAAGAGATCTTTATTATTGACTTGTGTGTATTATTTACAATGAAGTGGACAACTTATTTATATTTGCTTGGAGAACAAGCTCCTTTGTGAACAAGTCACTTGGGAAGCAAAGAACTTAGGGAGCAAGTTAGAAAATGGATAATCACATGAGACTTTATCCAATTTAATCTTAATATTCCCCCTTGATTATCCATAATTATGTACTGTCTCATTAAAAACTTTATTATGGAAAAACCCACTGGGATAAAAACCATGAGAAGGAAAAAAGAGTACAATAGCGTAATCTCCCCCTGGAAAAGATAAGTATAATTTTATCTTTGTAAATCTCGTAAATGACGTATTCCAATACTGTGAATATGCTTTCTGAATGTTGACGTAGGAAGCGCCTTTGTAAACAGGTCTGCTGCGTTGTCACTTGAGCGGATATACTGGATATCAATTTCTTTGTTTTTCTCGAGTTCTTGAGTGTAGGAGAAAAACCTTGGAGGGATATGCTTCGTTCGTTCGGTCGCTCTTGATATAAGCTTCTTTGATTTGGGCGACGCATGCAGCATTGTCTTCGAATAATATTGTCGGCTCTTTACTGGTGACTATTCCACTTGCTTTTTGTATATGGTTGGTTATAGATCTGAGCCATATACATTCTCTACAGGCTTCATGAAGCGTAATCATTTCTGCATGGTTTGAAGAGGTGGCGACCAAACTCTATTTCTGAGAACGCCACGAGATTGCAGTTCCTCCAATTGTGAAAACGTATTCAGTTTGGGATCGAGATTTATGCAGATCCGATAAATATCCTGCATCTGCAAAACCAACTAGACCAAACGCAGAGTTTCTAGGATAGAATAATCCTAGGTCAATCGTACCTTGAAGATAGCGGAACATGTGTTTTATCCCATTTCAATGTCTGTAGGTAGGGGATGAGTTGTATCTCGCAAGTAGATTAATGGCAAATGCAATATCCGGTCAAGTGCAATTTGCAAGATACATAAGTCCACTGATAGCACTCATGTAAGGTACTTCGGGACCAAGTATTTCTTTGTTATCTTCACAAGGTCTGAAAGGATCATTATCAACATTCAGAGACCTATTGACCATTGGAGTACTCAAAGGATGCGTTTTATCCATATAAAAACGCTTAATGATCCTTTTGATATAATTTGATTGATGTACAAATATTCCATCTTGGAATTGCTCTATTTGGAGTCCGAGACAAAAATTTGTCTTTCCAAGATCTTTCATTTCGAACTCTTCTTTCATATGAGTTCTTGCATCATCAATCTCCTTTTGAGTTCCAATTATGTTTAGGTCATCAACATATACAGCAATGATCACAAATCCCGATAGAAATTTCTTAATAAAGACGCAAGGGCATATTTCATTATTAATGTACCCTTTCTTTAACAAATAATCACTTAAAAGATTATACCACATGGGTCCGGATTGTTTTAATCCGTAAAGTGATCGGATTAATTTGATCGCACATATTTCATGTAACGCCTTGACCGTCCGTACCAGTGGGCCCCATCTCCTCTCTCGGGCCCATGGGCCCACCTCTGTCCGACAGCTGGTCCGTTACGTCCGAGAGGCTTTAAAAACTTGTTTACCGATCCTACAAATCACCACATGATCTTTCCCTATGTTTTCTCCTCAATCACACAGTTCCGACAATCACTTCCCGGAAGGTCACCCATCTTGAAACTACTCCAGTCCAAGCACGCTTAACTGTGGAGTTCTCTCAGGACGGTTGACCAAAAAGATAAGTGCACTTTGGTGACATAGGTGGCCAAATCAATTCTTTTAAACATCTCTGCATGCACCACCATATTCCTGAAACGAGGGTGTTACAATTCACCCCCACTAATAGATCGCAACGTCCTCGTTGCGCACCAAGACCGTCACCCCCTACGGTGTGAGCCCTCTTGACTCCACACTCATCTGGGTTCGGCTCTGATACCACTTGTAACGCCCCGACCGCCCCTACCAGTGAGGCTCCACGTCCTCTCTCGGGATCGTGGGCCCACCCGTGTCCGACGGCCGGTCCGTTACGTTTGAGAGGCTTTAAAGACTTGTTTGCCGACCCTACAAATCACCACATGATCTTCCCCTGTGTTTTTTCCTCACTCACACAGTTCCGACAATCACTTCCCGGAAGGTCACCCATCCTGAAACTACTCCAGTCCAAACACGCTTAACTGTGGAGTTCTCTCAGGACGGTTGACCAAAAAGATAAGTGCACTTTGGTGACATAGGTGGCCAAATCAATTTTTTAAAACCTCTCTGCATGCACCATCATATTCCTGAAACCAGGGTGTTACATTTCATTAGACTTTGAGTCCAATGCCTCAGGAACTTTAAATCCTTCTGGGATTTTTATATAAATATCATTATTCAATGATCCGTATAAATTTGTTGTCAGTACATCCATAAGGTACATTTCTAAATTATTGGAGACCGCTAGGCTCATTAAGTACCTGAATGTAATTGCATCCATGACCGAAGAATATGTTTCTTCATAATCAACTCCAAGTCTCTGAGAAAAACCTTGTGCAACAAGTCGGGCTTTATATCATGTGATTTCATCTTTCTCATTTCTTTTTCGCACAAATACCCACTTGCACCCAACAGATTTTACATCTTTAGATGTAGTGACGAGAGATCCAAAGACATCTCTTTTAATGAGGGAGAGCAATTCAATTTGCATTGCAGTTTTCCATTTCTCCCAATCAGGGGTTTGCTGGCATTCTGATACGGACCTTGGATCGGGATCGTCATTTTCATGATCGATCTCTTTAGACACAGAAAAAGAGAATATTCCATTATCATCATCGATTTCATCTCTAGCCCATAATTTTCCATCTTGGGCATAGTTAGTGGAAATCTCATATTTTTCTGTATCGTCCTGAGAATTTTTCTCTTTATTAGGTTCTTCTTGAACCTTTCCATTTTCGTCTCCCATTTTCTTTTTCTTTCGGGAATTTTTATTTTTAGAACTCATTAGCCTCCCGCGTTTCAATTGAACCTTAGGTTCATTAGCTTTTTATTCCCATCGAATTCCTCTTTAGGAATTTCAACTCTTGATGGGACATTTGCAGCGGTAATGTATGATTTTGTCACCCTTTTTGTATTTGTAAACGCATCTGGTAATTGATTTGCCAAATTTTGTAAATGTACAATTTTCTTGACTTCCAGCTCACGTTGATTTGTAGGGGGGATCAAGATATACCAAAGATGGTGTAGATGTAACGCTCCGACCGCCATCTCTCTAAATGGGCCCCACGTCCTCTCTCGACCCGTGGGCCCACCATCTTCCGATGGCCGGTCTGCTACGTCCGGGAGGCTTTAAAGACTTGTTTACCGACCCTACAAATCCCCACATGATCTTTTCCCGTGTTTTGTCCTCACTCACACGGTTCTGACAATCACTTCCCGGAAAGTCACCCATCCTGAAATTGCTCCAACTCAAGCACCATTAACTGTGGAGTTCTCTCAGGACAGTTGACCGAAAAGATAAGTGCACTTTGGTGACATAGGTAGCCAAATTAATTCTTTTAAACCTCTCTCCATGCACCACCATTTCCTGAAATCGGGGTGTTACAATTCACCCCCACTAACAGATCGCAACGTCCTCGTTGCGCACCAAGACCGTAACCCCCTACGGTATGAGCGCTCTTGACTCCACACTTGTCTGGGTTTGGCTCTGATACCACTTGTAACGCCCCGACCGTTCCTACTAGTGGGTCTTACGTCCTCTCTTGGGCCCATGGGCCCACCCTTGTCCGACGGCTGGTCCGCTACGTCCGGAAGGCTTTAAAAACTTGTTTACCGACCATACAAATCACCACATGATCTTTTCCCGTGTTTTGTCCTCACTCACACGGTTCCGACAATCACTTCCCGGAAGGTCACCCATCCTGAAATTGCTCCAACTCAAGCACCCTTAACTGTGGAGTTCTCTCAGGACAATTGACCGAAAAGATAAGTGCACTTTGTTGACATTGGTAGCCAAATCAATTCTTTTAAACCTCTCTGCATGCACCACCATATTCGTGAAATCAGGGTGTTACAGTAGACCATGTAATATCTTTTGGTACTTGTTTAATTCCTCCCCCTAACGCAGGAAATTCATCTTCATTGAAATGGCAATCGGCAAAACGTGTCGTAAACATATCACCAGTTTACGGTTCAAGATATATACCAAATTAAACTCGGTGATGCATAACTGACGTATATACCTAATCTCCGTTGTGGTCCCATTTTTGTTCTTTGTGGTGGGGCTATGGGAACATAAACCGCACACCCAGAAACACGAAGATGGGCTACGTTTGGCTCTTGACCATACATTAATTGTAAAGGGGAATATTTATTATATGCGCTTGGTCGTATCTGGACCAACGCCACAACATGCAATATAGCATGACCCCATATAGAAATTGGGAGCTTTGTTCTCAATATTAACGGTCTAGCAATGAGTTGCAACCGTTTAATTAAAGATTCAACCATGCCATTTTGTGTATGAACATGAGGGACCGGATGCTCAACAACGATTCCCATTGACATACAATAGTCATTGAAGGCTTGTGAAGTGAATTCACCAGCGTTATCAAGCCTGAGTTTCTTTATAGTGTAATCAAGGAATTGTGCTTTCAACCTGATTATTTGGGAAATAAATTTTGCGAAAGCCGTATTTCGTGTTGTCAATAGACACACATGTGACCATCTACTAGATGTGTCAATCATTACCATAAAGTAACGAAACGGCCCACATGAAGGGTGGATAGGTCCACATATATCACCATGTATTCTCTCTAAGAATAATGGAGATTTATTCCCAATTTTGCTTGGCGATGGCCGAATTATGAGTTTTCCTTGAGAACATGCATCACATGAAAACTCATTAGATTGAAAAATCTTTTGGTTTTTCATTAGATGGCCACTAGAATTTTGCACAATTTTTCGCATCAGGACTGAACCAGGATGTCCAAGTCTTTCATGCCAAATTTTAAATGTTCTAGTAAACTTTGAGTTTACTTTACTGTAACATATGATGCGAACATATTTACTTTTGTGCTGTATAATCCAGAGAATAACATTGACAATTCTTCTAGTATTTGTTTCCCCTCAGATGTAATACAAAGATATTCAACGCCATTCTTATTCATAGTCCCGATATGATATCCATTTCTTCCGATATCTTTGAAACTAATTAAGTTTCTATGAGACAGATGGGAATATAATGCATCAATTTCAAATTTTGTTCCCCTTGGCATTAAAAAAATGGCTTTTCCAGAGCCCATAATGATCTTTGCATTACCAGATATGGTACTCATGCTTCCAGCAGAGTCCTTTATTTTGAGAGAGGAGAAATATTTTTTATCTTTAAGTATTGTGTGCGTCATAGCACTGTCTGCCAGACATATATCTCCATCCTCAATCTCAAAATTTAACATTTTCTGAGATAAAGCATTTCTAAAATATGCATTAATAAAATAACATAAAGACTTACAAAGAAAACTTTATTGTATGTTACAGGGAAACAATTATTCAAAAAAAAAAATTAAAACAAAGAAAAAGTGCATTTAAAACCAAAAAGTACATAAATACTAGTACAACTATATCTTGTCATGTCGATCTTATTAGCCTGATTTCCCGTTTTCATGATTAACAATAAAATCTGCGATATCAAGATGGGTTTTATCATTAAGGCCATGGAAGGAAGGTCTAGCTTCATTAGAGATGAGATTGGTCTCAACATCTCTTTCTTTTGCTTTTTGAGATGCTTGATACAGATTGGCCAAATGTTTTGGTATACGACAGATCTGGTACCAATGTTTTGGTATACGACAGGTCTGGTACCGATGTCCTTTCATTCCACATCTATAACAAGTACTTTCACATACGACAGGTCGCGACCAACATCATTAACTTGAAGATTTTTGTTGGCTTTCTTGGCGTTGGAATTATTGGGAGGGAGACTCCTTCCTTTTCCTCTTCCACAACCTCCTCCACGACCGCGTCCGCGTCCTCGCCAATTATTATAGCTGGATGAAGCAACATTCACTTCTCAAAGTGGAGCTGATCCAGTTTGGACGAGTTTGATGATTCAACATTCGTAAGATTCTTTTTAGCCAATAGATCCTTGTAAAATTTTAAGATACAATTATTTATACATAGTTTTAAGCCCAATAAAATTTATTTTAAGTAAATATATTATAATTAGGCCCATTAACAGAACTGTCCATTAACATAAATTAACCTAAATATCTAACACTTGTGTCGTCGATAGTCTAAAAACGGTTTGACTTCTTCTTCTTTGTTTTTTTCCCAATTTCAGAATTCTGATCGTTATCAGCATCATTAGGTCAGCCAAAACTTAAGAGTTTGAAGATTAGAATTTCAGGTACTTTATATAATTTTTTGTATATGAAATTTCACTAACTAATTTGAATCTACTTTTAAAACGAAATTCGGCTTGTGTTTGATATTTTAATACTAATTTTTGATGCTGTTAATCGTCTCAAACAAGTATGAATTTGCTTTGTCTTAGTTTGTCCTTATATGGTGATTTTTGCTAATAAAAAAAAAGTTTTCATACATTAGTGACTAACTTATAGAATATGCAGTGAAGAGCATTGAACCATAAACGATTATCTAATTATTCACGTTCAAGCTTCATTAATACAATGCAAATTATTCAATTTCAAAACAGCTTTGTATGCGTGAGTTAGTGGATTAATATTATTTGATTTTTAGAGATCACCGAAGAACACATAGATTTAACAGAGACTAGAAAATTTTATTTGTTTGATTTCATTTTCTTTTATTAAAGCTTATGTATATATAATAATCATATATTAATTCTGATTTTTTTTGTAGGCAACGACAACAAATAAAGGATCGTTTTGTGACAAGAGAAACTCCGCCATTAAATGTTAATTTGGATGATTTGCCATCTGATCCAGCTAAGAGAAAAAGTATTCTAAGTTATCATCCTAATCAAAGAGATAAAGTACGACGCAAGTATTTGAGTAGGGGACCTTGTCAACCTCGTGGTCATAATTTTAAACAAATAGCAATTGGAGGAGTGCTATGACGTTTTAATCCAAAATGGTTTGATAAATATGGTGATTGGTTGGAATATAGTGTGGAGAAAGAAAAAGCTTTTTGTTTGTGTTGTTACTTATTCATCAAGCTCAAAATCAAGGTGGGAGTGATAGCTTTGTATCAACTGGTTTTTGTGGTTGGAATAAGGGGTTGGATCAACATGTGGGATCAGATGTGACTAGTTTTCACAATAATGCCAAAAGGAAATGTGAGTATCTGATGAGACAAGGTCAGTCTATCAAACATGCTCTTCATAAACAAAGCGATGTTATGAAGAATGATTACCGAATCCGATTGAATGCGTCTATTGATGTTTCTAGACATTTGTTACATCAAGGATTACCATTTCGTGGTCATGATGAGTCAGATGATTCAGCCAACAGAAGTAATTTCTTAGAGCTTTTGAAATATACTGCTGGTCAGAATGAGACCGTAAAAAAAGTTGTATTGAATAATGCTCCTAAGAATAATCAGATGACATCTCCTCCAATTCAGAAGGACATTGTGCATTGCTTTGCAGAAGAAGTAATTAAATCTATTATTGAAGAAATTGATAATGATGTCTTCGGTTTGCTGGTAGATGAATCTGTTGATGTATCAGACAAAGAGCAAATGGCAGTGGTTTTTCGCTTTGTGGATAAGTATGGGATAGTGAAAGAAAGATTTGTTGGTGTTACTCACGTTAATGAGACATCTTCTTTATTTCTGAAGTATGCTATTGATTCTTTGTTTGCGAAGTATGGATTGAGTTTGAAAAAATTGAGAGGACAAGGATATGATGGAGCTAGTAACATGAAGGGAGAATTCAATGGACTAAGATCATTGATATTGAAAGAAAGTAGCTTTGCATATTATGTTCATTGCTTTGCTCATCAACTTCAGTTAGTTGTCATGGCGGTAGCAAAAAAACATTTTGAAGTTGGAGAATTTTTTGATATGATTTCTATTTTGTTGAATGTCGTTGGAGCTTCTTGCAAGAGAAAAGATATGATCCGGGAAAACTATAGGAAAATAGTGGAAGAAGGGATTATCAATGGTGAAATTAAGACTGGAACTGGGTTGAATCAAGAAATTTTTCTTCAAAGACCTGGAAATACTCGTTGGGGTTCACATTATAAGACTTTACTGCGACTTGTTGAGCTGTTTTCTTCTGTAGTTAAAGTTCTCGAGTATATCCAGGATGAAGGCACCGACTCCACCAAAAGACAACAAGCATATGGTATTCTCAAGTATTTTCACACCTTTGATTTTGTTTTCTATCTACAGTTGATGTTGCTTGTTTTGGGTCTCACTGATAACTTATCAAAGGCTTTACAAAGGAAAGACCATGATATCTTGAATGCTATTTCATTGGTGGAATCTACTAAAAGTCAATTGCAAAAGCTTAGAGATAATGGATGGGATGCTTTTATGGCTGAAGTTAGTTCTTTTTGTGAGCAAAATGACATTGGAATGCTCATAATGGAGGAAGAATTTGTTGATCCAAGAAGACCAAGGAAAAGAACCGGCATAACCAACATGCATCACTATAAGGTGGATTGTTTCTACACTGTCTTAGATATGCAACTTCAAGAGTTTAATGATCGTTTTGATGAGGTGAATTCTGAACTACTTGTTTGCACATCATCCTTGAGTCCGATTGATTCATTTCATCAGTTTGATAAGTCGTTTCTCAAGAGATTGGATGAGTTTTATCCAGACGACTTTGAATTTATGGAGCGTAAATCTCTTGATCATCATCTTGACATCTATCTTGATAATGTGCAAAAAGATGAAAGGTTTACAGATTTAAAGAGTCTTGGTGATCTTGCTCGTGTGATGGTGGAGACAAGAAAACATCTTTCACATCCTTTGGTATATCGGCTTCTGAAGCTATCTTTGATTCTTCCTGTTGCGACTGCAACCGTCGAAAGATGTTTCTCCGCAATGACTTTCGTGAAGACGACCTTGCATAACTGTATTGGTGATGTATTTTTAAGTGATTGTCTAATTTATTTTATCGAAAAACAGGTACTTGACACTATTACAAACGAATCGGTGATAAAACGATTCCAAAATATGAGTGAACGTCGAATGCATCTTTGAAATTTGTATTTGTGATGACTTTTTTATTTTTTAATTTAAATTTCTGCTATTTTAGTTTAATTTTTTTTTTTGATCCCGATGAGTAGATTTTCTGGCTCCGCCATTGGAAGGAGACGAGAGAGAGTATTGAAAGCAAAGAGAACTTTATTATTGACTTTTGTGTATTATTTACAATGAAGTGGACGACTTATTTATACTAACACTAGTATGGAGCCCGTGCTCTGCACGGGAAAAAGTACCTTATTTATGTGTGAGCTATAAGCATGCGATACTAATCTTCCTCCACATGTATAATCCAAAGTTCTCGGAATGAGAAACTGAAAAATAAGATTGTTGGCAAAAATAGAGAAATAAGTTTGAGTTACAGAGAAAATCAAGCAAGGAAAAAATGATAAAAAGTAAAATAGCAAATAACCTTTTATCTGCTTCCCCAAAAAATACTTTGTAATCAGAGAGAAGAACAACACTACGTAATCAAAGCAAAACTTGGATGCGTCAAAAATATTTTTTTGATAAAAACACATAGGTAGATGAAGAATAAAGAAAGAAAATTTCCAGATTTTGAAAATAATTAGCTTCTAGGCGAAGAAGAGAAGAAATAGAGATCGTGGAATGTGTGGGAGAAAAAAAAGGGAACAGTTGCAAAAGAGAATCTCTAATAAAGAAAAAAAACTGAAGAAAAAAAGATTTTGTGGAGATCGTTAATGACATTGTTTTTTTGCTTTAATTTTAAACAAAATCTTTCCATTAGAAAGAAAGAGTAAAAAAGTGTTGTAAGCTGATGTGTCAATCAGAGAATGCGTCAGTTATTAAAAAAGTGACTGCTGATTTAGTAGAATTAGATTTGCTCGGAGAACAAGCTCCTTAGTGAACAAGTCACTTAGGAAGCAAAGAACTTAGGGAGCAAGTTAAAAAATGGATAATCACATTTGTCCAATTTAATCTTAATAGTATTTCGGTTTTATAGCAAATTCACCCTTAAATTTTAATGGCATTTTTGTAATATAATTTTTCCTTACAAAACCAACAAAAGATGTTTTAAATCTCCTTATGTAAATCTCATGTCTTCACTGAAATTGAAAACCTCGGATCTTGTTTTTGTTTTTCTTTAACAAATCGATACGAATCCAGCTTTTCCCACCCAAGATCTCTCCTTCTTGTTTCCTCAGATCTGCAATTTCATAAGCTACCCATTTGAACTCAGACTCTGAACATCACATCTGGATCCATTTCCATGGCGAACGCCTGGAAAAGAGACAAGAACCAGAAGCTTTTATCACCAAAGACACTAATCTCAGTTCTTGTCCTCTCCATTATCTTCCTCTCTTCTCTCTTCTTCTTCTTCTCTAGCTCCTCTCTCCAATACTCTAATACCAATCTCTCAATCAATTCACCATTTCCAATCCCTCCCTTTGATTGCTTCAAATGTCCCCAATCAAAACCAATAATCGCAAACGTCGTCGAGAATCTCAAGTACCCTTTTGTTTACTCTCTCGCTGATCTCGGTAATCTCCCGGAGAAACCACACAAGAACATTGTCAGGCTGCTTAAAGGAAAGCCCTTTAGGAAACCAGATATCTCCGCCACGATTCAGGAGGTTTTGGAGAGTATGAGAGCTAGTGGTAAAAATGGGATTGTTGTTGATGTTGGAGCTAATGTTGGTATGGCTAGCTTTGCTGCTGCGGTTATGGGGTTTAAAGTTCTTGCCTTTGAGCCTGTTTTTGAGAATTTACAGAGGATTTGTGATGGGATTTGGTTCAATAGAGTTGCTGCTTTGGTTACTGTGTTTCAAGCTGCTGTTTCTGACAGAACAGGGGACATTACATTTCATAAGGTATCACATTTGTATAGTTTTGTGAGAACAGAGCTTTGTGGTTTCTGTTTATAGAATGATTTGTATAGAATCCAGGATTCTCTTGCTTCTTATTGCTGCTATTGAGAAACAGATTATGTTGATACAGCCGGCGAAAAGTCGTAATGTGGAATGATTTTCGTATTTGATAATTGTCGAACAACTATACAAAGGTGTAACTTTTATGTATAGGCCTAATCTGCTTAGCTGAAACTTGAATCTTTAGCTTGGTTTTACCGTTCCACCACCCATCTTGTTTATTGGGTCTTGCTAAATGTGGATTCCATTGTTGTTGATACAGTTGGTTGGACGGCTTGACAATAGCGCGGTTTCGGAGGTGGGAGCAAGACTTGCATTCAAGTCAAACAAAGAAATAGCAGTCCAAGTGAAATCCATACCTCTTGACAAACTAATCCCACCTTCTCAACCTGTTCTTCTTATCAAGATCGACGTTCAAGGTTGGGAATACCACGTTTTAAAGGGTGCAAAGAAGTTACTTTCAAGGAAACCGGCAGAAGCTCCTTATCTAATCTATGAGGAAGATGAGAGATTACTCAAGGCAAGTAATAGTAGCTCCAAAGAGATACGTGATTTTCTGAAAAGTGTTGGATATAGCAAGTGTAGCCAGCATGGCACAGATGCACATTGCACCAAGGAGTGAAAGTCATCGGACTTGCCGGAAAATGGTAATAAGATGCCCATACAAGTTGAGGAATATAAGGAAGATGAGCAATAGGTGTTTGCAGAGAAAAACATTTAGTTTATAAGTTGCCAAATTTGGTCAGTCATGTTTGTTTCTCCTTGTAATATGTACTCAATTTTTTGGTATATTTCTGTGATGCATATCAATGATCAGTTCTAACTAGTAAACATATGTTGCTGATGCTCCATTGACTCTTCTTTAGGCCCACTATATTAGTGACCAAGAGTCCCATAAAAAACACTTCCCATATAGGTACAGTGAATCATCATCATTAGTAGACCAACCATAAAGATGTCAAAAGTTTATAGAATTCTATCCAACATATATGATGCATACCGTTAGGCTAACGTAGTGTAGGGAGATTCTTTTTAGGCTCTGTTTCGACTGAGGGAACATGTTTTAGGTATTCACTTCTACTTGTCCTTCGCTTGGAGAGATTTATGATGGTTAAGAAGTTACCATAATGGGTACAGATTGTTAATATAAAAGCATATAAAGTGCATAATGAATACACTTACACTAGTAATCATTAATCGATGGTTTTCTTTTTTTAAAGCTCTCGAGTTCCAAGGAGTGTTTGCCAGTGGAAACCAAACAGTCTCTACTTCAAAATAAAAGGTCTTCACCTTGAAACGTTGTGTTTACTACACTCTTTCCTCCTTGAGATTGAAAGGCTGAGAGATTTAGGAGCTTTGAGAATGGCAAATCAACATTTCTTCAAGCCACTTCTTCCTGGCTTTCACAGCCACTTGGTACTCTTTCTCTCTCTCTCTTTCCCTTCTTCTATATCTGTCTCTGTCCCTCTGGAAAGCTCATTGAGAATAATGGGTCTGCTTTTGTTTTTTCAGACGATTCCTGTGGCTTTTTTCTTTAAGAATATAGAAGGAAGAAATGAGCAGAAGACGGCGGAGTTAAGATCAGACGCATCGAACAAAACCTGGAAAGTGAAAATAGATGGCCAGAGACTTACAAACGGTTGGAGAGAGTTTGCTCTCGCACATGATCTTCGAATCGGTGACATCATTGTTTTCAGACAAGAGAGAGACATGACTTTCCACGTTACAATGTTGGGACCTAGTTGTTGTGAGATTCAATATGTGTCTTGTTTAGACAACCAGAACAACCGCGGTGAGTTTTGTTATTTCGTCTCTCTAGCTGATATAGATGAATATGAATCTTTGAGTAGAGAGAATCTGTTTAATAATACGAGTTGGATTTAGTATCTACTTTTTCAGGGAAGATTCAAAGGAAGAATAAAAAAGCAGAGTCTTCACTAGATCTCTCTTGTTTCGTGGCTAATGTCACTCCTTCGAATCTACGTTATGACTCACTGGTATTCTACAATTTTAAATCAGAAGAAACTCTTATACTAGGGTCTGATTACGATCAAAATCATGTTTTACTGTAATGAATTTCCAGAATCTTCCAATGTGTTTTGTGAGGGCAAATGGTCTAGACAAAAGATGTGGCGAGATGATTCTGATCAACGAAAAGGGCAGATCATGGACTGTAGCTTTGAAACGAAAGAAATCATGTGCAACTACTTACATCAGACGAGGGTGGAGAAATTTCTGTAATGCTAATGGACTTAGAGCTGGAAGTTTCTTCACTTTCAAACTGATCGAAAAGGGAGGAACTCTGGGTTTACGTTTAGCCCACAGAGAGCTAGAAGAAGAAGCTAATGCAATAGACAACAACCAAGACAAGAGAAGCTCACGTGAATGCACAAAAAAAAGAATCTTGATATGGAAAGCTTCTTCTTTACCATCTCAAAACCGGTTTGTGACAGTAACTCTTACACCTTACAACGTAGGACAATCTAAACTGGTTAGTTTCATCACCAAACAGCCATTAATTTTCTTTATACAGGTCTTATCGATTCTTCATCCTCGTCTCCTTCGTTTAAATCTTTCTCAGATTCTTCCAGTGCCTTTCACAAAGGTGAATGGTATCATAAAGGCAAAGAAGATGAGTTTTTTGGATAAACATGGGGTGAAGTGGTCTACCAATCTGTGGTTTGAGGAGAAATGTAAAAGAATGAGATTGTCAGGAGGTTGGAAAGAGTTCTGCTACGCTAACGGTGTGAAGATAGGAGAGTCGATCATCCTGGAGTTTCTTTGGGAAGCAGACAGAAGCTCTGTTCTTAAGTTTTGTTCCAAGGTGAAATCAGAAAACAAATGAAAGGGTACCTGATGTCATTATTTGTTGTGTGTATATTTTCTGTGTGAAGTCATCGGTTGATCGGCTGGGGATAGATTGCGTTTTGCCTCCCAAAAGTTATCTCCTGTCAAAAGTTTTATTTGTGTTTGTCATTTGGATTTGGAGCAATGAGACCATTGGAGTTGAATGATTGACAATGAGTAGAGAGATCCATAAACCTTAAATACTAGTTAACAAATGTCGTAACTTTCCCATGTGGAGCACTTGAACATTCAAATATGCTTTATGTTTTGTGCCTGTTTCTCAGTTTGCTCCTTCTGAGCTTTGCTTTAGTTCCACAGGAGGCAAAGGCTAACTGTAGCCAGTCCCATTGAAACCGTTGTCGCCATTGATGAAGAGAGCACTAAAGACGAAAGAAGCTCACATGAATGCTCAAAAAAAGATTCTTCTTTACCATCAAAAACCGATTGTAAAGAGAGCACTAAATACGAGAGAAGCTCACATGAATAGCTCTAAGACTCTTTTTTTGGTTTCTAGGTTTCTCTTTTCTGATTGCGATTAGCCAAGACATTGACATTAGAGACACTTAGAAGCTCACCAAGCACCACTCTCTTCTTACTGACCCGATCTTCGTCTATCTCTGTCATGGTTGAGATTGACCCGACTGGAATTTGTTTTAAGGATCCGCGCGTTTTTAATACGGATGAGATGAGATGGATGCTGCTTGAGAAACCTCATATGCTTCATGCTCGGATTTAATCACTTTTAGAGGCAGATTTTATGCAGCCTTTTTTAACCATGGCATTTTCGCTATCGATCCTTATTCGCTGGAAGTGACTCCCCTGATACCCTCGGAGCTTCTGAACTCTGGTTCAGTAAATGATCTGGTTCCATCTGGCAATGATGAACTTTTCCTGGTTGAGAAAATCATCCCTCGTACTGGTGTATTATACTTTAGTCGGTTAACTTTAAGAGTTAGTAGGTTAGATGAGGAGGCTGGTAACTGGGTTAGATGAGGAGGCTGGTAAATGGGTCGAGGTCAGCGAAATAGGTGACCGTTTGTTGGTCATTGGAGATTTGGGAAATGTCTGCTGCTCGGCTAAGGAGCTTCCTGATGGTTGTGGTTTAAGTGGGAACTCAATTGTTTTCACCCATGGGCCAGCCAATGTAACTTACTCCTACAAATATGGTGTGCATACAGGACGTGAGGAAGATGACCCGTGGCGATCCTCAGCACATCTCCAGTGGTGACTCTCCGGGTTGAGAGCGCTAAGCTGTAAAATCTTTACCTTGGATACTAAGACATCTGTTGGTTTTGCGATCTCTGATGTCAACAGTTCAGGTAGTTCTAATACTATACATTACTTACTAGTTTACTTTACAGCATCAGACGATCAAAACTGAGTTATACCCTTGATTTAGACGAAGCTTGAGTGTAAGACCTTCCATATCAGCCAGAAGCTCTCCCACACTTGGGAGCAGAGGACGACGACATCTTTTGTGTTCGTGTTACATAAACCCTAGAAGTTTAATTTTGTCTTTGAGATTTTGAAATGGCAGAACTTGCAACGGAGAAGAAGACATCATCGACGATTTCAGACTCAGCTTCATTGGATGGTTGGTTTCTTAACTAAACCAACCATCCAATAGAATCAGATGTACACTAAAACTTACAATTTTACACAGAAGAGTTCAGTCCTCTGGCTATATCAGATGTACACTTATCATTGAACTTATATTTGAGCCATAAATGGCGGAAAAATTATTAATTTGAACCATGAACTTAGTAATAGCTTTGAAGCAAAGAAAAGTTTAACAAGAAGTAGAAGATGATGAATATAATACAGGAATATAAACAATGTGCAGAATTTTAGCCGCCACAAGCCGTATTGAGATATCTAGAGACACTGCGATTCAAATCAGGACAATATCAGACGAAGTATCTCACCAGAATACTTGAACGATTTCTCCGTCTCTTCCAAACAATGATTCTTTTCTTCTCTCGTCCACTCCTCAGCAACTTTGTTCAGTTTCTCCCTAACGTTCTGCAACAATTGGGAAAGTTCGCCGTCCCATTTGTAGAACTCGAGTTCTTTATTGTCTAGTATTCTCTCTGCTACCTGCAACATTTGGTAAGCTTCAGAAGAAGTCTTCGCTAATTTTCCAAGCCATTTTTAATGCCAAAGTTTTTACCTTTCTGCCAATCATTCGTCCACCAGCGCTATGGGCGAAATAGATGTTGTAGAAGTGACAAATGAATGCTTGAGGATCCTTCTCTGCTAATTCCTTTAAATACTGTGAATATGTTTTACCAGGAGCAGTTGGTTCTGGAATCTCGTAACCTTGTTCCTTAAACCACTCCAAATCCTTGGCCAATTTCTCTGCCCTTTCCAGCCCCGTGTTCTTGAATTCGGAATCTACAGAAAACACAGTATGCAGAAATAGATCTTGAGAAGGTTACGCAAGAAATAAAGACATACTTTTGCATAAAGATCTTTCAAAAACCGGTATCTTTTTCCAATACATAAGCAAACACAGTTTTAATTACTGTAATCCCTCATATAGATTGTTTGAAGACTCTTATTCTACGTAACGTTTTCTATGACACAAGAATAAGAGAGAAACACTATGATTGGAAGTCCAAAACTCCAAAACATTCAATAGATTCACAAGTTGTACATATATTCAACCTTAAATCCACCATTGAAGAGATCTCAAAATATACATCATTCATACATAACCTCCACTATAACCAACTCAATCCAAGAGTAAAAAGACTAAGTTGCCACAAAATCCAAACGAAATGAGGCAAAGGAATGATCTTTATTTAAACACTCCACATCACTTCAACTTTTCCTTCAAAAATCAGTTCTGAAATCACCATCAACTCCTCAATAAACTACCATCCTAAGAGTACTTCAATTCTTATCAAACCATCACTATAACCAACTCAATCCAACAGTAAACCTCTAATCTGAATGATTCAAATCCAAAACAAGATAAGAAATGAGGCAAAGGAGTCATCTTTATCAAATGGGTAGATACTAAAACCTAAAACACTCCAAATCACTTCCACTTTTTCCTCCACCATCAGTTCTAAAGATTACCAAATCAAGAAGAAAAGAAGGAAGAAAAACTCACAAGTTGGGAAATTGGAATCTTGAATAATCTGTTCAAGAGTATCATAAACCAATTTACTGTCCACAAGAAACCTCAAGTAACCATCAACAGTCGGTTCCCATTTAGCCACAGGACGTTCCTCAATAGATTTAGTCTCTTTCTCACCTTCCTTAGCTTGATCTTTAGTATGAAGTCTCATAGCCACAAACCTCATCTCCTCCACAAAACCCTTTGATTCTCCTGGATACCTCTTCTTCTGCTTCTCCGCCGCAGTAGTAGCCGCAACCACCACTAAAGACGGCGACTTGTTCATGGGCATACTCAGAATCTGAATCCTAGGTCCAAGGAAAAGTGGGTTTGGTCGGGAAGAAGCAAATTGGAATCTTGAGAGTTGGGGATTTTTGAAGATGGATAAGGATGACGAAATCGGAGCTAAATAAGCCATAGTTTGATCGGAGAAAGTATTAAGAAAATGGTTTCAGAAGAGAAGTCACGCAATGTAGTTTTAGTTGCCTTGAAGGAATAGAGAAGAGGGATACACAAATTCCAATTGAATTTTTAAATAGGGCAAATATTAATAAAACAGTAAACATTGTTTAGTGTTTCTAAATGAAGATAACGATGAGAGGTGAATATAAAAGGCTTTGGACAAGGAGCTTTTTTTTATTTCGGGTCGATGTATTATCGACAATGTGTCTGATTGCATACATGTCACAATGTCTGCTATAAATCTCTATATGGGTCGAGAGTCGAGGAAATTTAGAGCCGATTCAATAAAATAATAGTATGGGTCAAAAAAGTAATAACTTCTAGTCTGTTCTAGTATATTTGTTTAAGAAAAGGTATATAAGTGAATTAAATATTTTCTAAAAGGAATTAATTTTATTTATAAATAATAAAATTGGTGATCTTGAAAAATATTATTATACTAATAAAAAATAAATTGTTCTTTTTTTTCTTAAATTTTTTTTATTGATCATTCAAATTTTAAAATACACAAAACCGATAAAGCAACCAAGACCAAAAAAAAAGATTTACGGGTAGGACGGATTCAGGATCGAAGGGATCGCAAAACCGTTAATTTTTACCAAACCAACATCTTTAGATTTGTCATTCTAATTCAAACATTCCAACTTAAAAACGATCGTCATGAATTCGACGAAAAAATCAGTAGAAAACAAGTAAGATGTGATCGACGTTGGTACTATGGGAATCGCCTTGCGCTGGTCAAGAGCTTAAATTGGACGATGTGTTAAGGCATTTTGGCATAGAGAGAGAAGACGGTCGCGTATGTGTGCTACTTGATACCATATCAGTGTTCCAATTTCATTTAGATGAAGAAAAATTTGATTGACAGTAAATAATTGTCTATTTCAAAAATAAAAGCCTTTAATCCACAAACATATTAGTTTGTTTCTCTCCATTACAACCATTTAAATTTTGAATATTTCATTATATAAAGTTGGATGTGTTTCAATACATGACAAACTTAGATCTCATAAGATTTTGATATTTTTTAAAAAAATTATTCCTATTTAAAATTTTTTAATAATGAAAATTGTAAACTGAAAATTTTCTTATATACAGTATCACCATTAGTAAAAATAATGATAGTGAAAAGTTACCACTATTAGAAACTAGATTATGTAACGCGCGGGGTTTTAATTTAAATTTTTTTTTTTCAATGCGAATCTTTGAATTATTTAAATTTTAAAAGATTTTACTTTACTCGTTTTCATTATCTTTCCATAGTAGTGAATATTTTTTCACACTTTTCACTACAATTTTTCTTGTTATCTTCTATGATTCACTCGTTTTTTTATTAATTTGGATCGGATCGACATCTACTATTTTTCACCTTATATTGACTCACATATAATATATTCGACTATGAATTAGTTCTCAAGATAGATCGTATATATTTTCTCATTCATATCTTTCAATACTCAATTTTTTTTTTATAAATTGCATGATCTTTTTATTAAAGTAAACATTAGAAAATCTTGGGAGATATTTGTCATAAAGTTTCTTTGACCATGTTTGGTGCATGTAAAATTTCTTTATAGGCAACAAATCTCATATATGGACTCATTCCTATTCACAAACATCGGATTTCAACATCAAACTTTGCATTTTATCTTGATCGTTTGAAAAATACAAAAAACAAATTCACAGATATATAATTTGACGTATATTATGATTCTATATAGTATTCTTAATGTTGATTTTCGTAAAATTCGTAACTTACGAAATCATAGAAATCATTCTAATTTTAAAATATATTTTTTTAATCCTTAATTTTTACTTCTAATTAGAAACTCTTCAATATACCATTACTATTCACATTCCAAATAGCATTCGCAAATATTATTATTACACAGTTTTTTATTCGATTGGATTATTTTATTTTTATTTGTTATGTTTAGGATACTTTTTGTTTTATTTCAAATCACCTTAAATTTTTTGATCTATGTTAAAATTTCATAAACACCAATTAATATTTTTTTTTTAGGTATTCATTTGATTTTTAAAAATACTTACCACTTTTTAATTTAGTAAACACTGATAATACAGAAAATTTTATTAATGTAACTATTATACTATATTATAATTATAAATAATAATATGTACCCGATGACAAAAATAAAATAAAATAATATGTACTCAATCCTTCTTATTTTTAATCAGTATCATGAATTGATACTTAAACATTCAAAATATATTTTAAATATTTTTAATTTTAAATGTGTATTTTTCAGAAATGAATTACTTTTTTCAGTAAAAACCTTTAAATTTAGTATATTTTTTAAGTCTTATTTTTTTCGTTTTTTTAATATTTAAATTATTATTTTGTAAATTATTCTTTTTGTTTAATGAAATATATAAAATTACAAAATGTGTGAATTAATTATAGTTTTAATGTTTTTTGTTTTAATAAATAAAATATGTGGAGTTCACATAAAATTAAAATAGGATGACTTGGATGATGATGTGGACACCGTAAATGAAGAGACAATTCTCCTATTATATATATATATTCGGATTTCGGGTTCACCTTTTTGCCCAACCCTAGGACTTTTGATCAATAAGTGGCGTATATGGCGTCAATCTAAACTCAAGAATGACAAAATACAAACTAAGTATTGTAATAAAATTATTAATCCAGAGGATCTAAGAATTCAAAACATCTATTTTTTAGTTTGTCATATTATTATTTTTGTAATTTGTTATATTACTTGATGCTGTTTTTTTATGAACCAAATGCATGAAGTAATAAGCACTTAACTATGAAATATATTATTTTGAATAATTATGTAGTAATTTTATATATTTTATTATTGTTAATTATATATAAATTGTTTTGTATTTTATCATAATAATATAAATATTTGGTGTTTTTATACTTTATTATATAATTATAAATTATATTTCTTTTGATCATTTTCGATTTAACCGTTGTCGCATCCGCTAGTTAACCAGTCATACAACTCCTGTAAACGCACCAATTTTTAACCGCTTAACCAGTCGTTCAAAATGCATCATAACGCTTGAAACCGTAACCGCCCGCTTCCGCAAACTCCCGCAGACGCAACCGCTCCCGCTGCGTTTAAACCAGTCTGGCCCTTACTTTGTAGTGCCCGCACTTAAGAACACAAAGCGTAGTCTAAGATTGGTCGAAGCCTTATCTAAGCCCACATAAAATGGCCCACATTACAAAGACCCATCTCACAGGGCCGTAACAAGAAGCAGACTGCAATCCTGCAACGCTTAAACTGCTATCAATCTTGCAACATTCACAGAACATAAGAGCAAAACAAATTTCCTCAGCTACATATCTGATTCCTTGTGATTGAATGATCTAATCTACCCTTACACTGGACTCAATCTCACTTAGTTAGGAGCGCAGTGACGGATTGACCCGCAGATTCTAAAATGCAATATATATGACTCCAAAATGGCGTTTGTATTTGCAGTCTTACAGAAGATTTTTCATTCATGATATGCAGCAAAAGAAAAGGTACACGCAACCAAGTTTACATTGAGGAAAGATGATCACACTTCTATGGTTTGATTCATCTTTTACAACTGTAAGCGTATACAATTACTTGTACATAACTATTTAAAGAAAGAAAAAAATAAAAACAATAGTCATAATTCATTTCGCTACTTGTTCGAGGACACCAACCTTCTTCTTCCATGAATCATCTTCTAATCCACTTGCCGGTAATGGTGGCAACGAGAAGACGCTTACTGTTGAGCTACCACTGCGGATTTCCTTTAATACCTTTAATGCCGAAACAGTGCTCTTCATATACAAGCTCTCCATATACTCGATCTCAGACAGTTCTTTTGGTACTCTAAGAAGATCAGAGTCGTCTGTTGCTGTCTTGACCGTTCCAGAAGTTGTCGGTTCTCCCTCTTCTTCATCCAGATTCCGACTTTTGTTAGACGGGAAGAGATGGTCGAGCATAGCCTCGCACTCTTTCACAAATGTGTTGAGTAGGTCGGTAGTGAAGAAAGGTTCTTGTAGAACCTTTTGGATAAATGGTAAACGGATTAAAGCACCGGTTCTTTTGTCATACTTTTTGAGAATCTTTGCCAATCCTGCAAGCAAACCAATAGAACACAATTCTACACATTTAGCGAATAAGAATAAAGGCATAAACCTCAAGTTATTCTTAAGAAAAAGTACAAGGAAAGCATCTTCTATGAGTGGCCAATTAAATAAATTAGAGTATATTCCTTCATGTGAGCACATTTTTAATAAACAAGTAGTCACAGATCGTGGAGAATATGTCTCTTAACATAGACGTAATGTTACCACTAATTCAAGTTCCTAGTAATTTCTTACAAAACCCATAAAAAATATTGCTCATTGACCCGGTTTCCCTTACAAGGAGTCCTTAACACTGAGCTTGACCTTGTAAACGATTTTTAAACCTGTGAGCTTGTTCTGTTTACTCAATGTCGGGTTTCTATAACGTATGAGGAAATAGCCAAAACAAAGACCATGGAGAGGAAATGAGAAAGAAAAGTTTACCTGTATAGTTAAGAGCACTATAATTCATCAACAAGACCATTTCTCCATGAAAATCAACAATCTCTTTCTTTATATTTATCATCTCTTCATTAGAATTCGTCGCCTTTGCCACTTGATCCTTCAATTCCTACCATACCAGTCCCCAAAAGAAAAACAGTTGAATATACTTTAACAAAAAAATGCTCCACACAATAATTCTAGCCCATTAGTAACAGGGACCTAAATGGCGGCTTATAACATATGGTAGGACGCGAAAATCCGGATTGTTCATTACAAAGAATCCAATGACTCCAAGATCCGGTCAGTTAGCCGGAGCAATTCGACAAAACTGTAATTCCAACAACATCTACTTATGGAAAATCTTAGAATCCCAAAAAAAAAAAAAATTGAGCCTATGAATTGTAACCAACAATCAATAATAAATAAACTTGATAACAAAATCATTCGAAACCTAACATTTTGTATCGTTCCACATAAAATTTTTGATTAGAAGATTATGAGGATACCTTTAATCTAATGATATACTCTTCCTCTTGTTCAACGAAGAAGGAATTGAATTTCTCAAGCTCGTCTTCAAGAAGACTAATGAAATCGAGCTCTTCCTTGGTCATACCAGCGGTTGGATCTGCGTCGACAGAATTGGAATCGGATCTCGAACGTTTGGTTGGACGATTCTCGACGGTTCGTGGCTCCATAAGTTTGAGTTTCTTCTTGAGTTCTTTGTAGGAGAGGAATTTGTCGCGCCATTCAGGTAAAGTTTCTTCGATCTGGTTGCTTAGGCTCTTGCCGAATTTCATGGTAGCTGAGAATAAGGAACAATCAAAAGTGAAAAATTGGTTGAGAGGTTTTGATGGTGGCTGGATTTATTTAGTGTTTATTATTATTATATTAAATGACGAATATTCGTGGTTTTGTTTTTCGAATATCCTATTTTTTTTAGTTCTTGTTGAAGCATATCTTTTGATTTTATTATTTATTATTACATGTAGGATAATTTAGTACAAATGCACGAGGCTTGGTGGTGCTAATTGAAGAAGTAATCTAGTTGAGATCAATGATTGGGTCGATTGTAAGAATTCACGAGTCAGAATAATTGGGCTTAATACATTATGAAAGCCCGATTGGATGCATGTAAGTTAATATGGGTCAGGTTGGCCCATGTAAAGAGGTAAAGTGGAGACGCTAATGGTCGACGAAAGAGGAAAAAAAATATAGTCGAAGACCCGTACATGGTACATTGTGAAACGAAGGAAAGTTTTTAGATGCAAAACCCTACATGCATGTAAAGGTTTGACTGCCCGCTACCATCTGTAAATGTATTCTGTAAACGCCATGTTTGCAGGCGGTTGTGGTTGCTAATGTTTAAAACTAATCATAGAATTAAACCGTTCCGGACTCTTCGAAATCGCTGAATTCAAGAGCTCTTTTCCGCAAATGTTTGCATTAAATTTATGAGTAAATTTGCTCAGAGACGTTATTGAGAAAAATATTTAAGAAAACAACATTAGTAAGCAGGGTCAGAGACGACGTTAAAAAAACAGTTGCAATGGGGCTTGAAGTTGACAATATTTACGAGAATACCAACCTTTGCTTATGTCGTGCGCGTGGGGGAGAGAATCTGGCTTTACGAATAAACGATGGAACATTCTGACACAACTTAAATGCTCAGCAGTTGAATTGACTTTCACACAGCAACAAATAGAACGAAGTGACAGTTATTAAATTTTAATTTGAATCTATAACAAAAACATATGGACGAAAATTAGAAAATATAAACTACTAACATAATCGCGTAGATATCTATTAATAAATGTAGCATTTATAGTTCGACATATGACTCTATGAAAGTATATGAACATGTTATAGCCGTTCGCCAGGATTCTACGCAGAGAGAGAAGTGTCGTCAGGTCGTGGATCATTGAAGGTGTCCGTCAAGAGCATGGAGAAGGAAGTGTCGTCTGTCGTGGATCTAATAAGGGTCGGAAGGAATTGTCCGTTGTAGAATCGTCTATGTAACAGTTCTCATAATTTGCAATAAATAATAAATCTAGACGTCAAAAAAAAAAAAGTATATGAACATGTATCTAAATTTATAGATAAATATTAATTCATTAACTAATTGAGAATTTTTGATGAAATTCGATTTTTTCCCCAGGAAAAAAGCATGCTTCGATTGATTTCATGCATAGCCTATGCTCCATCGTCTTCTTCCTTTTTACTCTAAAATTTCTTGTTTTGGTATTATATTTTATTTATCTAAATCTTGACACATCTCCACATATATCCTTATAACTACATCTATACTTTGTAGATCTATTTGTGACGAGCCAAAAAATATTTTAGATCCTTATTTGTATCGTGAAAGTTATATTTTCCGATGAATAAACAATGACGGTGTGAATAATAAACACGACGCTGTTTTTCTTATCGGTTTGAATGAATTAGAACAGAGTTGAGAGAGAGATGAACATAAGATATGCATATATGCTTTGTAGATCTATTTGTGAAGATCCAAAAAATGTTTTAGATTCTTACTTGTATCGTGAAAGGTATCTTTTCCGATGAATAAATAATGGCGGTGTGAATAATAAACACAACGCTGTTTTTCTTATCAGTTTGAATAAATTAAAACAGAATTGAGAGAGAGATGAACATGAGAATGAGAGAGGTGCATGGGGCTAAAATCAGGAAAAAAGATGGCTAATTATTATCATTGTCTTGGGCCATAAGGCCTAATACCGAAAATTTAAATAACCCAAAAAGTAGCATCTCTCACCCAATTATCTCTAAATTTAAATAATAAATAAAATTAAAAATTATCAAGTCCTATATATATTAACGTTAATTTTCAAAACCCTAATGAAGAATGACAAGATACAAACGTAATTATTGTAATAATATTATTAATCCGGAAGATCTACGAATTCAAAACATATTTTGTGTATTTATAATATTAACAATAAAACCTTATATATGTTTTTGAATAATAATTTAGAATTTTATATATGATTTTTATTATTAATTATATTAAAATTTTATTTGATCATAATAATATAAATATTTGGTGTTTTTGTACTTTTTATAATTATAGATTATATTTATTTTGGTCATTTTTGATTTAACCATTGTCGCACCCGCTGGTTAACCAGTCATAAATGCTTAATAACGCTTTAACGCACCTTCCGCTTCCACAAACTTTCACAACTCGATGCTTTTAAACCACTCAGGCCCTAAATTATCTTTGGAAAAATTGAAAAACAAAGGAGGTTTTTTAAAAAATTGTCCATATATGCATTTCAGATGGTAACATATGATTTAATCTAAATCTTATTATACCTTCAGTTTTAAAAAATATCATGCAAATTTATTGAAATTTTCTTAAACAATTTGATTTATCTGTTTTTTTTTTTTTGAAAGAAAGGGAAAACTCGACATTATTTTATTTCTTACTTTTGTTCCACTGTCAAACTTCCCGCAGCCTTCTATCTCTTCTTCTTCAAATCTCATCCAGGGTTTTTTTTTTTTTTTTTTTTTTTTTTCAGATCTCAGCCTTAATTTCTTCTTCGAATATCAGACCTCAATCAAAGCCACATATCTGAGAGTTAGAAATAGTTGTTTTCAAGCCCCAACCAAAATATATTCGTTAAGGTTGCTCGAAAGTTATTTGTATGTCGTGTTTTAAAATATATCAGATGACTTTAAAATAAAAGAAATATATGGAGTGGATTCATAATTTTTCTAATGAACTTTTGGTTCAAATGAGAGCAAGAGTCTCCTTCTTCGTTTTGTTTTGAAAACCAACTTTGGATTTTCAATTCACATTCAAATAAAATTTTATTTTAGAATCTAAGTATACTACATTATAGAACTTGTCCAAAATTTTATTTTGGCAAACGTCGAAAGTTTTTATAAACAATTGGTCCAATGTATAGGAAGTCTCTCTCAACGGATCGAATCGAATCCACTCCTTAACTCCAGAAGCAAGAACGTGTCAGACTAATAGATGTGTTCAAAGTTCCAACAAAAGTTAGAATAGAAAGTCTTCCAATAACTTATAGAAGACACAAAGTTTTGATATAATGATAACTTTAATTATGAACATACATTAAAATTTGAAATAGTAAATAATAAGAATTCTAAAAAATCAAGTTTTTTTAGTAAATTGGTAGTTACGCATCTAACATTCTCCATCGGAAAAAGCCACCCTATGACCATTTCATACTTTTGCCAATTTCTTGGATTATCTTAGGATTAACTTTGTCATCTTTTGGCAGTCCGGATTACAAATTCTTCTTATCAAACTCAAAACATTTTTCTCACTAGAGCAGACTGAGCAGTACTGAAGTAGATCTGATATATTGAAAGGTTTAACTTCCTTCTCTAGCGACATAGCCATAAAACCTTTATCCATAGCATTAGACATCTTGAACAACCAAAACTTTATCTATAAGGAAAATGAGAAATCCCGAACTTGAAGAACAAAATAGCAGCAACAAAGATTTGCCAAAATAAGACCACTATAGCGAGGAAATTAAACCAAATAACTTTGACAAAGGAAAAATTGTTTTTTTTTCTAACTCAAGAAAAGAGTTCTATGCCCAATTAAACAAGAAAAACTACTTTTCACGATTTGCTTTTTCTTTACTCGTTAAATTAAGTTGCCGTACGTCAATGTACACATCAATATGACAATATCTCATTTAAAATTAAGTTATTTTCACGTTTAGTAAGAAATTGAGTTTCTCTCTCACCGTTTGGCAAAGTGAGAATTGGTTCTCACCATTTAGCAATTTAGGTTTTTTCTGACCAAAATACCCCCAAACCATAAACAGTTCTCGTTCAGTTATGTTTGGACTTCTCCTATTTTTATCTTATTATGTGTAAAAATAAATGAAAAAAACAGAAGAAGAAGCAGAAAAACAAATCGAAAATCAATTTTTCAACTTCAAAAATCTTTGTGATAATAGTTTTCTTAAAATCTGAACAATCTCGCATTCATCTTCGATTGAGAGTTTTTGAGTCGAGTAAGTAGAAACAAATTTCATATTTCCGGCGATGAACAAAATACAAGAAATTTCTTGAGATTCAAACACTTTAGTTTTTCAAATTTAAAATATGCGAACGTTTACTAGATTCATATGTAGAAAACATTCAAAACTTAAGGAAAACAAGATTATGAGATAACTGCTAAAGACGGCCGCAAAATTAGGGTTGTAGAAGAGAATACTTAGGTTGAAGACGACAGGAAAATTACAGTTTTACCCTTCATCGAATTTCTTCTGTGTACGTATATATAATTTACGGTGTACGTACACGAACATATTTAGTAGAACGTATATGATACAATATTAAAGTGGTTGTAATAATTATATATCTAACCACCCTCTTTTGACTCCAAAATTAAGCTATTTTGTTACTTTCGTCTATCTCAATAAAATTCATGCATATATAATAATTAAGTAAAAATATATGGTCAAAGAATATTTGTTCCTCATATTTCTGAAAATATTATGTACGTATACGTATAGTAATGTACGTACATCTTTGTTGGTGAGTTAAATTTGTTAAGATAAATGTATTGATACAATAATAAACTATTATTGGCGACATGTACCATGCCAATTTGCATTTGTGTATATCAAACATTCATCGTCAGATACTTCCTTGTGTACATAATTAGTAATGTACGTACATTCTTCTAAAAATCATGTTTTACCTCCTGATTATGACTACAAATTGTTGAATATCACCATTCTCTCCAAAATGATCGATGCTTTTTCAATTACGTACATGTTAATTAGTATACGTACACATTTCTAATATTCAACTGAATTTTCATGTTAGCCCCACAGTAAGTTGAGTGTCACCAGCATTCCCGACATGTCCTATCCCATATTTTTCAACAACAAGATGAGTCAACTTATTGTAATGTAATCTTTGCCACTACCTTGTAGCAAAAGCAAACTTTGATTGCAAGATAAGCCATTGTTTGTTGTATGACTTGCATGTTCATAAAAACACTCCCCACATACAAAGTAACACTTGTCGTACTCAGTTCAACTTGTGTCTCATCGGCTCAAAAACTGGGTAAATCATCGAATACCGGAGCAACATGATTATCGAGAATCTTCGCCTCACAACCATGTAATGAAGAAAACCCATTATACACTATGTAGGCCTCAGATGCGGTTACTAGCCGATTATCATGTACTACCCCACTTGCTGAACTTCCAATACCACACTCTAGAACATCATCCCCAGTCACTTCGTCTCTACCATTAATATTGGTATCCATGTACGTAACAAAATCACCTTCGCATCATGTATCTAGTACACATTCTCTAGTATACGTACATTGGTACAAAGTACAAACTATGTCGACACTTACGGGTTGGAGTCACGGTTGGTGCAATGTCACCCAAATAAGAAATGTTTTCTCCGTCAAGTACACGCTGACTTGTAATAAATCTCTAACCACCTTCTACAAAAAAATTAAAAATTATATGATTTGACTTCAAAATCAAGCCATTTTGTTACTTATTTGTATATCTCAATAAAATAAATACATGCATATATAATAACTAAAAAATATATGGTCAAAGAATATTAGTTCTTCATATTTTTCAAAAAAAAAAAATTATGTACGTACACGTGTAATAATGAACAAACATCTTTGTCGATGAGTTAAATTTGTTAAGATAAATTTATTAATAAAATAATAAACTAATATTGGCGACGGCGGTAATGTATTCTATGATGCTCCTACTAGAGATGAAGCCATTGTTATTTGATTTTTTTTTTCTAAATACACTCCCAACAAACAATGTCTCTCTTGTCATACTAATTTATACTTTTATCTCATCAACTAGAGCATTTACTAAATCATCGAAGACTAGAGCAAAATCCACACAATTACCATTCACTTACATCTACCATGCCAATTTGCATTTGTGGACGTCAAGCATTTACCGTCAGATACTTTCTTGTGTACATAGTTAGTAATGTACGTACATTCTTCCATAAATCATGTCTGATCTCCTGGTTATGACTCACAAATGGTTGAATGTCATCATTCTTTCCAAAATGATCGATATTTTATCAATTACGTACATGTTAATTAGTATACGTACACGTTTCTAATAATTAATTGAATCTTTCATGTTAGCCTCATAGTAAGTTGAGTGTCACCAACATTTCCGACATGTCATATCCCATATTTCTCAACACCAAAATCAGTCCACTCGTTGTAATGTAATCTTCGACACTACCACTACCATATTGGTACAAACCATGTCGACCCTTACGGGTTGGAGTCCCGGTTGGTGTACTTTCATCCAAATGAGAAATGTTTTCTCCCTTAGGTACACGCTGACTTGTGTACGTACACTCTGCCATAGACGACTGAATTCTCCTGGATGTTCCATAGTCTGTTGAGTGTGAATGACACTACCTTCACTACTATCTATAGTAGGATCGAGGGTACTTCCCCCCAGAGATCCATCGTCGCTGTGATGATCATCATACCCATCAGCCTCTTCGTTGTCCTCATCCTCTTCATCCTCATCTGTTTTATCGTCCTCGACGTCGTTTTGCTCATCTACGGCCTCATTATTTGGATCCACATTTGAAGCCTCTACAATAGCTTTTGGTGTGTTTTCATTCCCCAACACATGGTCACTTTCAGTATCGTGGCCATCCATCCTAGACACAATATTCTCGCCTGCCTTGACGGTTGCACTAAAAGACACAAACAAGTTGACACTAGAATCTCCACCACGAATCAAAAAAGAAAATTAGGCTCATTTGATTGTCAATGTAGATAGGAGAGCGTTTACTTTCTATCATCATTGAGATCTTTCCTGGCATCATGTAACTAATTATAGGATTGCATTCAGTAGACTTTAAATTGAAAACCTCACATAATGTACATGCAAATTCCGTGTACGTCATGTTTTTCTTAACACGTACACACCGACCAAACCTTGCTTCCTCTGGTCCATTCTTCTTCTTTGAATCTCCACTCATCAACCATAATAAATACAAGAATATCCATTAACCTCCAGCATCATGAATTCATTAGAACCTCATTAAATGCAACAGAAAACATCATTTATATCTACAAAAACAAAAGAATTCCAACTACATAAAACCTCTATAAATTAATACTCGATAAATTAATAAGAGAATATATTTTTAAAAAAATTCTATGTAAACATATGATCCTGTTAATATCATAAATCCTATACTATTATTTGGGGAGTACACTTTATAAGATACCCTTAACTAACCTTCCCTTTTGTAAAAAATTACTTAAGAATGTCATTACAAAAATGTTATTTTAGAACAAAAAAATTAATATTTTTTCACTTACTATTCTAATATATTAAAACTTAGTTCTAATATATATATTATATAAATTTTGTAATAAATAAAATTCAACCCGTACTAAAGTACGGGTGATGATCTAGTTAATAATTGTATAAATATATCAACTATATATATATTATGTAAGAAACTTCTATGAAATATAATTCTTGTATTGGCTTTTTTTTTTTGCTTAAATTCGCATTAGTTCTTGTTTGAATTTAATTCTAATATTTTTACTGTATCAATAATTTTTGGTGTCGTTTTGTAGACATAATAATTATTTTTTACTTATAATTGGTTCTAAAAAGATATTTTCTATTATGAAGAAAATCTTATATTTTCATAAAATATTAAAAAGTTAAAAAATCTCTATAAATTAAGGGGCTTTTGCAAAAATGCCACTTTTTCAATGCCACTTTTCAAAAATACCCCTTTTTTAAAACCTTATAAAAATGCTCTTAAAAATATAAGATTTACCCAAATATGTATGTAACATACACAAACTACATTTCTATGTATCTAAAATCTTATAAATACTTTATAAATACCTTATAAATGCATTTTAAATACCTTTAAAAACCTTTAAAATATCTTGTAAAACCTTTGAAAAACCTTAAAAATCCTTTAAAATAACTTGTAAAACCTTTAAAAACACCTTATAAAATCTTATAAATACTTGGATCGAGTCTTCAAGTAGTAGTTATAATCCATAAGTACCTTATAAACCTAATAAAACTTTATAAAAATTTCAGATTTAAAAAGGGGCATTTTTGAAAATGGACATATAAAAGAGACATTTTTGAAAAGGGGCACACCAAAAGGGGTATTTTTAACAATTTCCCATAAATTAATACCTCTATAAATTAATAACATTTTGCGGTCCCAACATTATCAATTTATAGAGGTTTTACTGTACACACTTTATAAACATAAATATATCCTTATTTTATTACCAAAAAAAAATATATCCTTATTTAGCATTGTTTTAGATTTTTAAATCCAAAACAATGTTGTTTTCTTAGAAAGCAAAATCCAAGTGTATGTAATAGCATAAGACTGCTTAAGGGCTTGATTGGTTCTCCCGCTACCGCCCGCAAACGCAGCGTTTGCGGGCGGTTGCGGTTGCTAGCGTTTAAAACCAATCATAAAAAACGTTTTATACCGCTCCGAACCGCTCTAGACCGCTCCGAACCGCTGAATTCAAAAGCTCCTTCCCACAAGCGTTTGCGGTTGCGGGCGGTAGTGGTTGGCAAAATTTTTTTTTAATTCAAATCCTATATATATATATATATTAAAAATACATAAATAACAAATAAATTTTAAAAAAAAAAGCTGAAAAAGAAATTTTTTAAAAAATTATCAAACCCTATATATATTAACGTTAGTTCTCAAAACCCTAATTTTTTTCTATTTACCAAAATTATGGCGTTAATCTAAACTCAAGAAGCACAAAATACAAACAAAGTATTGTAATAAAATTATTAATCCAGAGGATCTAAGAATTCAAAACATCTATTTTTTAAAAATAAAAAATAAAAAAAAAAATCTATTTTTTTAGTTTGTCATATTATTTTAATTGTAATTTGTTATATTACTTGATGCTGTTTTTTTATGAACCAAATGCATGAAGTAATAAGCACTTAACTATGAAATATATTATTTTAATTATGTAGTAATTTTATATATTTTTATTATTATTAATTATATATAAATTGTTTTGTATTTTATCATAATAATATAAATATTTGGTGTTTTTATACTTTATTATATAATTATAAATTATATTTCTTTTGATCATTTTCGATTTAACCGTTGTCGCATCCGCTGGTTAACCAGTCATAAAACTCCCGCAAACGCACCAATTTTCAACCGCTTAACCAGTCTTTCAAAATACATCATAACGCTTGAAACCGTAACCGTCCGCTTCCGCAAACTCCCGCAGACGCAACCGCACCCGCTGCGTTTAAACCAGTCAGGCCCTAAATAAATCAACGTTTATCTCGCTTCAAAGTTTTTTAAACATAAAAATCAAAACTTCTCTGCTATCACCTTCGTTCATAAGAGTTTGTTAGTTTTTTTTTTAATTTTATCTCTCAAATTACTTCATATGTACGTAAATATTAGAGAAGTAATGATGAGTTTGCCTTAATTATAGTGGATAATAGTCTTGTCTTGTTTTTTTAGCATTTAAAGCTTTTGTCCCACAACATCTTTTTAAATTAGTTTGCACTATAGTAAGACAAATAAAAAACTAACAAACTCTTTCTAACTAAACAATGTGTCTAACTAAAGCGCTTAACTAAATCGTACACGTCATCGTTCATCTGTTACAAAAACAGGGGTATTTTGGTCTGAATTTGTCTTAATTGCTAATCCATGAGAACTCACGCCCACTTTGCCAAACCGTGAAAATAAAACTTGGTCTTCTGCCCTGGCCTGCAAATTACCCTTTAAAATTTTCTTACCATTTTAACAAATGAGCCTAAAAATATTATATCATCTATCACCTAAAATATTTAACAAAAAATTTAAGTCGTGTCCTACATCTCTATATGTAGTTTTTTTTTTCTTTAGTTAGAAGTCAAACAAACAATATAAATAGTAAGTATAATGATTGAAAAAATTGAGATCATGCTCTGATGTATAAATTTTTTGGTCAACTCTTCATCTTCGGTCTAATTTTGTTTTTCTTCTCTAAATACAACTATTTATGAGCAAGAAGGATATTTTATTTTATCTTGAAATGGAGAAGCCACCATTAATGCTATAGTAGGGGTTAAGACGTGATAGTGGGTCCAACCACACAGTGATGCAGAGAGAAAACTTAATTCCTTGAAAGTGAAGGGATCCAAAAGTCAGAAATGACACACCCGTAATAAAGCCAAGAGTTAAGCTGCTTATTTTGCCTCTTTTGCCGAAACCAAAAGAAAAAAAAACCAAGAACCATCAAGGAGGAAGCCAAGAAAAAAACGTCGGTGATGAGAAGAGGGGCTTTGTTATGTGGACAAGACCAAGATGAGATTGAACAGCTTTCAAGAGAGAGTAGTCATTTTAGTCTTTCTACTGGAATTTTGCCTTCACTTGGGGCAAGAAGTAATCGACGAGTTAAGCTTCGGAGATTCGTTGTATCTCCTTATGATCACAAATACAGGTCTTGGTTTTTTACCATCTCTTGTTTTTTTTTCTTTGTTTTCAAGAGCTAAGAACGCACCTGCCCCGGTGCCCCCTCTAAGTACTTACGATTTGAACTTGATTCTTCAACTATATTCTTCTTATTCTTTGATTTACGAGGATCGGAATTTGGAAACACGAAAATAATTCTGCTTTAGGATCATATTTAGCAAGTTTTCTACTATTTTTTTTAATGAAATAAAAAATCTTTAAGAGAAAATTCCCAATATGTATAAAAAAGTATTTTGGTTGGTGATCAACTTTTGTAATTTATCATGGGTATATAGTATATAGTATATGCACTAGATTAACTAACATTTTTTTTTGGTGCAAAAGATTAACTAACCTTATTTTCTATGAATTAGGTAAATTCACTATTTGGTAAGATTACAAGTTTTCCCTCATTATTAAGAGTTTCATGCATGTGGTTTTAAACAAACATTATAACTTGTTATCTGATCTTATATCAGACAATTTTATTTGAAAATATGTTACCGTTCATATTATTTCGCGTTATTTCATAAAATAACAAAAATTGCGTGCAAAGAAAAAATGCTATTTTGGTCAAATAACACTAAAAGTTGGTTTCCTCTTATTTCACGTTTTTCACTTGGGTTATTTACAAATACAGTATAACATTAGAAAATAAAATACTATCTATCTAACTACCTTTCTTTTTTTTTAACGCTATCTAATTAACTTTATTATTATTATTATTATTATTATTATTATTATTATATATATATATATATATATATCATTTTTTGGGTTAATTTTTAGTTACCGACAACTGAAGGCTTTAGGCTAAAGCTCTCTTTTTATTCAACATTTGGAATATTCAAATCATAGTTCCCTATCGTTCCTAATATTCAAAAAAGAAGATCTATAAATGCGAAGACAAATGTAGAATATTCAAGGCTTCCATTATTACTCTAGTTGGCTAATTAGCTTAAAAGCCGCTCATATCTTGATTTCTACGATTGATTCAAATCTGACACTAAATTATTATAACCAAAAGTAGAAAACTTTTTTTTTGACAAAAAAAAGTAGGAAACTTTTCGTGGTTGTTGTATCGTCAATAGCGTGATCTAATAAATAGTACTTCCTTTGTTTCACAAAAAGTGTTATTCTAGAGTTTTATTTTTGTTTCACAAAAAATGTCATTCTATATTTTCAATGTGAATTTTACACAAAATTTCTAGATTTACCCTTCTTGAAGCTAATTCTCATTGAATTTAAATCATTAATCACTTATTAAATATGGGCATACATGTATAACTCAAGGTTTTCTTAATTGGTGTGAAATGTGTCAAAATGACACTCTTTGTGAAACGGAGGGAGTAACATACTATTGAAACCCAAAGTGCTGAAAAATATGAGACATTGGGACTTGGGAGATATGTTCAACTACATGTAAAAAATGTGTAATGATAATTTCTGAAATGAGGATTATTGAATAGGACTAAAATGAAAGTATTGACTACAGGATATGGGAGGCTTTCCTAGTGGTTCTTGTGGTTTACACAGCTTGGGTTTCGCCTTTTGAGTTTGGGTTCTTGAGAAAGCCAAGGCCACCACTCTCTATCACCGATAACATTGTGAACGCATTCTTCGCTATCGATATCATCATGACATTCTTTGTGGGTTACCTCGATAAATCGACTTACCTCATTGTTGATGACCGTAAACAGATTGCATTTAAGTACTTGCGTTCTTGGTTCCTTCTTGATCTTGTTTCAACCATCCCCTCAGAGGCTGCTATGAGAATCTCATCTCAGTCTTATGGATTGTTTAACATGCTTCGTCTTTGGCGTCTTCGCAGAGTCAGTGCCTTGTTTGCCAGGTTAGGATCACTAAACTTTTTCTTTCTTCTATTATTTTCTCTAAATCTTGACATTCTCCTTTTAACAGACTAGAGAAAGACCGCAACTTTAACTACTTTTGGGTCCGATGCGCAAAACTCGTTTGTGTAAGAACTTCAAAATGTTTTGCATTCTTATAATGTTTACCTTTATTTAGACTACACTCTCAAGGTAGTACTAGTGTAAATACTAACCAACCAGAGCTTTTTTGCAGGTTACCCTTTTCGCGGTTCATTGTGCTGCATGTTTCTATTACCTTATTGCAGCGCGGAATCATGACCCAGCAAAGACCTGGATTGGAGCATCCATTGAAAATTTCCTAGAGGAAAGCTTGTGGATGCGATATGTGACTTCCATGTATTGGTCCATTACTACTCTAACCACTGTTGGTTATGGTGATCTGCATCCTGTGAACACAAAGGAGATGATATTTGATATCTTCTATATGCTCTTCAACCTCGGATTAACCGCATACTTGATTGGTAACATGACCAATCTGGTAGTCCATGGAACAAGTCGGACTAGAAATTTTGTAAGTTAGCATCTTCATCACCTTATTCAATCTATGATGCATATCTGCCTCGGTTAAAAAACTTTGTTCTCTTTTTCCAGAGAGATACAATCCAAGCTGCTTCTAATTTTGCTCATAGAAACCATTTACCGCCTCGTCTGCAAGATCAAATGCTTGCACATTTATGTTTGAAATATCGGACTGACTCTGAGGGGCTACAACAGCAAGAAACGCTCGATGCACTCCCAAAAGCCATTAGATCGAGTATATCACACTTTCTATTCTACTCCCTCATGGATAAGGTCTACCTGTTTCGCGGAGTATCCAATGACCTGCTTTTTCAACTGGTATACTAATCAAAATGCATGTGAAAACATCATTCATCTCCTATTTTCGACACACAAATGAAGCTGCCATTGTTCTGTACATTTTGCAGGTCTCAGAAATGAAAGCTGAGTACTTCCCACCAAAAGAAGATGTTATCTTACAGAACGAAGCGCCAACAGACTTCTACATCCTTGTGAACGGTACCGCGGTAATAAAAATTTACAAATTTCTCTACAGTTTTGTTGAGATGACAGAAATGAAATGAATGTGAGACTAACTTACTTCTATTACATATCTGTTATGATGCAGGACTTGGTGGATGTAGACAGTGGAACAGAAACTGTAAGTCGGGTCACTTGGTGGATGTTTCTCACTTTATGTTTATTCCTTTTGTCTCCAAACCCCTGATCTTGGAGTTACGATGTAACTAAGAATTCACAAAAGAGAACTTTATGGAGAATTTCAGATTGTGAAAGAGGTTAAAGCTGGAGACATTGTAGGGGAGATAGGGGTGTTATGCTACAGACCACAACTGTTTACAGTGAGGACAAAACGTTTGTGCCAACTGTTGCGTATGAACCGTACAACTTTCTTGAATATTATTCAGGCCAATGTTGGAGATGGTACCATAATCATGAATAATCTACTTCAGGTGAGTAAACAGATCCTTTTGAGGTTTTCAAAATATGAAATCAGAAAAATTTGAATCATGAACTATTACTTACTTGTTCTCACTCTCTTTCTTTGGGGAGAGCAGTATTTGAAAGAAATGAATGATCCGGTGATGACGAATGTTCTGCTGGAGACAGAAAACATGCTTGCACGTGGTAAAATGGATCTTCCTCTCAATTTATGCTTTGCTGCAATAAGAGAAGACGATTTGCTTTTACATCAGTTACTAAAGAGAGGACTTGATCCGAATGAATCGGATAACAATGGCAGAACACCTCTGGTCAGTGAAGTTCACGTTCTTGTTCTGTTATTTTCTTCCCATCCAAGCTCTTGGAGACTATAACTTTGATCTCTTCTTTTTGTCTTGAAACAGCATATAGCAGCATCAAAAGGAAGTCTGAATTGTGTGCTTATTCTGTTGGAGTACCACGCAGACCCCAATTGTAGAGGTACTTGCTTGTTCAATTCAGATACTTCCTTTAGAATTAATGTAATCTCTTCTGAACTATTTGCTTCTTGGTTTCTTCGAAATGTAAATGCAGACGCAGAAGGGAGTGTACCATTGTGGGAAGCAATGGTGGAAGGGCATGAGAAAGTTGTAAAGGTACTGTTAGAACATGGCGGTACCATAGATGCAGGGGATGTGGGTCATTTTGCTTGCACGGCGGCTGAGCAAGGGAACTTGAAGCTATTAAAAGAAATTGTTCTACATGGAGGAGATGTTACCCGTCCCAGAGCCACAGGCACCTCTGCACTCCATACTGCTGTATGTGAAGAGAACATTGAGATGGTAAAGTATCTTCTGGAGCAAGGTGCAGACGTTAACAAACAGGATATGCATGGTTGGACGCCGAGGGATCTTGCTGAGCAACAAGGGCATGAGGATATTAAAGCTCTATTCCGAGAAAAGTTACATGAAAGGAGGGTGCATATCGAGACAAGTTCTTCAGTCCCTATACTTAAAACCGGGATCCGATTCCTCGGAAGATTCACTAGTGAACCCAACATCCGTCCTGCATCGAGAGAAGTGTCTTTCAGGATTCGGGAAACAAGGGCAAGACGGAAAACTAACAACTTCGATAACTCGTTGTTTGGGATATTAGCAAATCAAAGCGTACCCAAGAACGGGCTAGCTACGGTAGATGAAGGCAAAACTGGAAACCCGGTGCGGGTGACAATTAGTTGCGCAGAGAAAGCTGAGGTAGCTGGGAAGCTGGTGCTGCTTCCTGGGAGTTTCAAGGAGTTGCTAGAATTGGGTTCCAACAAGTTTGGTATTGTTGCTGCCAAAGTTACAAGCAAAGACAACAACGCAGAGATTGATGATGTAGATGTTATAAGAGATGGAGATCATCTTATCTTTGCAACTGATTCTAAAAACCCATAGAAACTCTCTGCCAAATTATATCACCTATTGTTATTAATGACAAGTTGATAACTCTTGTTTTAACAACATTGTCAAAAAAAAAAGACCCTCAATAAAGAATGCTTCAAGGACATATATGCAGGCACAACAACCAAAAACACAAGCTGGACCGACCATTGACGGTCTGCTACGGTCTACAACATGTTTTTCCGCCAAAAAGAAGAACAAATGTTCACCGCAAAAAAGAAGAAAAAATTGTTAACCAGTTTGGTGTATCTGATAACCAACCAAGAACAAGGAAAATTCATTAGGAAGACACAAAACCGAACAGACACAAAATATCAAAAGCTGAAAACTCAAGAACCTCTTGTGAAAAATTGCTGATGGTTTCTAGATTGTTGAGACCTTGGGGACATCAACTGGGAACTCATGAATTTCATCCATCCATGGGTTCTTCTCTTTCTTAGGGTTGACCGACCTTACCGCTCGCCAAACCGAGCTGTTGCACTTGAAACCAGAACCAAAAGCTATCTGCCAAATTCTATCGCCTTTCTTGATCCTTCCTTTTGCCTCACTATATGCTAATTCATACCACAAAGAAGAACTGGATGTGTTACCAAAACGGTAGAGTGTCATTCTTGAGGGTTCCATGTGCCAATCTGTGAGTTTCAAGTTCTTCTCCAATTCGTCAAGAACAGCTCTTCCTCCCGCGTGGATGCAGAAATGCTCAAACGCTAGTTTGAAGTCTGGGATGTATGGCTTGATCTTCATCTTGAAGAGTTTTCGTCCCACTAATGTTGCAAAGAATAGAAGCTGTTCAGATGTCGGCAGAACCAGTGGTCCTAACGTTGTGATGTTTGTCTTTAGAGCATCACCAGCAACAGCCATTAGTTCTTTCGACAGGGTAACACCAATCTTACTTGCGGAATCCTCTTCTTGAGTAATGCAACCAAAGCACTTATCGTCAGCTCCCTTGTGGGTTCTAACCGTATCAACAAGCACGTATTTCGATCTTCTTCTGTCCCATCGTTTGTTAGAGAGAAGAATCGCTGCACCTCCCATTCTAAAAAGACAATTGGAAACAAGCTTTGACCGGTCATTCCCGAAATACCAGTTCAATGTAATATTCTCCATGCTAATCACCATTGCATAAGTGTTGGGAATGGAGTGAAGAAGATGTTTAGCAAGATCAATTGAGATCAAACCAGCACTGCAACCCATTCCTCCCAAGTTGTAGCTAAGTATGTTCCCGCGGAGCTTATAGTGATTAACAACCATAGCAGATAACGAAGGTGTCGGGTTAAACAAACTACAGTTAACAATCAAGATCCCAATATCCTTCGGGTTCACATTCGTCTTGGCAAGAAGTTCATCAATAGCTCCAAACATCACAGTCTCCGCCTCTTTTCGAGCTTCTTTCATACACGGGTTTGGAGGAACATTGAGAACAGCCTCAGGTAAATAAGTAGATTCCCCGAGCCCCGAACGTTGTAGAATCTTGCGCTGGAACTCAAGATTCTCCTCTGTGAAAGAACCAGTGAGTTTAGAACGATCCATAAAGATCTTTTTAGTGCATTTACGGGACTCATCGGGTTTAAAGCACGAGAAGTCCACCAAGTACACAGGACGCGGCCGAGTCATGAAGTAAATAGTCATTAAAAACACAAGAAGCATAGAACAAACAATCACTGAGATAAGATTGTACTGAAGATGCTCCCAGAGGTTGCGAATATCGCTGATAGAGAATGTCGAAATCTGCGCAGCGATTACAAGCACCAATGGGGAGAGGAAGAGGTACATTCCATGTGTGATAAGGTAATGATAACCAAGCTTCACATACTTAAGCTTCACTGATTTTTTGAAATCAGGAAGGTTACGATCCGATGATTCGATCAACGGCTTCTTATGCTCAACATCCATAGCTTTCTCTGCCTTGACAAATCAAAATGTTACATTTCAGTTTGATATATCAAAATTCCAACGATATAAACATTTTATAACAAAACCAGTTCCACTAAAAACCTAAATCAGAAGCTAAAAACCCAAACCAGTTCTAAATCAATTACTAGATTATAATCAAGATTTAATGGAAAGAGACACAATTCAAAATGCATTTACAAGACCTAGATTCGATTCAGTTTCATGTTTTTTTTTGAAGCATTTAGATTATTGAGAAAAAGAAACAGAGACTAACCTTACTTGCAGAACTCTGATTGCTTACGGAGAAACCGAGAAGAAGAGAGATAGAGAAAGAGGGGAACTAGTTGGTTTTTGTTTTTTTTTTTTGGTTTTTTCTCACTGCACAGTTGTCGCAGTAGCTGTCGTTAACTGTTTTGATATTTTAGAAACACTAGAGGTTGACAACAAACATTTTAAAATTCCTCAACTTTATTCGGATCTACAAAAAATCATCAAATTTTTAATCGATTTCGAATTTTAGAAAAAAAGAAATTTATGGTCTAAATCTAGAGGAATAGTAAATGATACAGTTTACAATTCGAATCTTATCAATTGAATTAACTCAAATGTGTAAACTAGGGTTGACATTTTAAGAGAACCGATCCGATCCGAACTAACCAAACTCAAACCGACCCAAGCAAAACCCAAGTTTAGACTCAAAACCATTTGGTTATATTTCTTTCGGTTTGATAATGCAATGTGTTTATCTAATTAATTAATTATATTAATAATACTGTAAATAATTAAATATGTAATTTTTATGGATTATTTGAATTATTCAATTTAAACTTAAAACTTGAATTTTTTGCTTACTTTAATATATTATCAAATTCAAAGTTTAAACGATAATGAACTAAAATATTTTTTTTTGTTACATTGATTTTTTGAATCGAACCGAACCGAACCCGAAGTTAAACCGTAATGTCCATGCCTAATGTAAACCAATCAAATTTAGTAATTAGAATCTCATCAAATTGAGCCAACTCAAATGTGTAAACCAAACGAATTTAGTAATTCGAATCTAACCAAAGTCTCTAAACCCACTTAGCTTTTCCACCAAATATGGTTTCGTCGAGATGCAGGGTTCTCCTCTTCGATCTTCGTAGGATTCGATGCTGTCATTTCCTCTCTGATTTGTCGGGAAAGAGTTCTGCGATTAGGGCTTCGAGCTCTTGTTGATGCTCGAATTTGATCTACTGACCATTTACTTAGTTTTTGTTTTGTCAGATTTAAGTGTTTCTCAATTCGTGGTTTTGTTTTTGTTTCTGGGCCTTAAACTTTTTATCACTCAGATTGTTTCAAAATAGTTTTGTTGTGATAGAAATTGGAGTATGTATCTCTGTAAAAGAACTGAGAACTTGAAGTAAAAAAAAAAGTTTGTACCAAAAAAAAAGAAAAACTTGAAGTAAAAGATGTGTATAGTGCCTTTTTAGTTTTTTTTTTTAATAAACGGTCTTGTTTTGACTTTTGATATAATTGCCTTCTTCTGTTTCCATATAACTTGAACTGAGTTCTTGAAGTAAAAGATGAGTATAATGCTTTTTTTTCCCCTTAAATGGTCTTGTTTTGATACAAATTAGCTTCTTCTGTTCCAAAGAACTTGAACTGAGTCTTTCTTCCGGTGATCAGAACAACAACTGAACAAACAGTCTGATTGTTTTCAAGGCAGAGTAGACTGAAAAAAGCAGTAAGTTCAACTTAATTTTCCAAACCCTATTCCTGGATTTAGTATCTTGTTTTATCCTACAAGTTGTGGTTAGTAATCATAAACGAATGATCCTTGCAGTGACTGATGGTAGCTTCACAGCTTCAGTCTCAATCTACCTCTCGCATTGTTAAGACAGTCTTCTTTAGAAAGAAACTCAGGTTAGTACTGGTATTATCTTAAGTAGTACATTCTTGTCTTTAAGTAGTACATTCTTGGAGAGGTTCATTGGTTAATCGAATAGTATATCGTAGCAATTTGAATAGGTTTGTTTTGCAACAGAAGTGAAGTTTGGCTCTTGGTTTTGATATACTCTTTGTTTGTCTCAGCGTTGAAGACTTGTAGCTCCTTTTCTACTGATTTTCTGTATAGTTTCTATCTCCAAAATTTTGGCTTTAAGTTTGGAAACCCTTCCAACTTACTGTTTTTTGGCTAAAGCATTAGATAATATAAACATGCAAACATAAGAAGTCATGGATCTAACAAAAGGTAAGCTTTAGCTCATTTTCTTTCAAACATAAACGATTGCTAAATAAGATAACTAGTTAAGGACTGACCTTGTATAATATAGTATACACAGGTAGTCAATTGCACAAGATGTCAGTGAAAAGATGGAGGTGAATCCATGCATAGATGCACCAGCTTCCTCTGATACAACGCATAGCTTTCAGTAACTGCCATCACATCTTCATTCTCTGAATCAATGCTCCAACTCTCTGCTAGAGTTTCTCGGCAAGCCATAATGAAAATAGCTGCAGTCTCTGGCCGCTCAGCTTTGCGAAATACTGCTAAAGCTTCCTCAAACGCTCCTACCGCTACATATAGTATCACACCCCTGAAATTCCAAAATTCATATTAAGATTACTTGTATCCTCATTTCTATGGAATACATTATATATAATACCTCCAGAGGTTGTGTTCAATGTTCACGACGTGCCCCGCCCACCTTTGCAACACCCTAAGTTTCAAGTAAAGAGTTATTTGATTTGATTACCAACATCACCATTGATATAGATAAAGATTACATGACACACCTCGCATAGTCAGATCCATTTAAATGTGTTGCTGCCAATGTTGCAGAATCCGTCCAGCAACCAGCATCTTGTAACTGCAGAGACTCACACATTAAGCAAATCTTGGGATCTGAAACCTCGTTAAGATTTTCCCTAAAAAGTTTTAAGCAAAACCTAACCTGTGAGCAAGCTTCTTGGTATCTTCCTACTGAACATAGAAGATGAGTTCCAGAAAGTGACCTGTCTGACCTTACCATGTTGGCTGCAACTACCTTCATATGGAAATAATGTCAAGGAAAAAAGTCAGGTTCTGTGATTCACCATGCAGAGATGAAATATGGCATCTTACTACCTTCACCGCTAGCTCAACGAGGGATTTTGACACGGTGGAAGATAAAGCAACAGCACGTAGCGCATTTGGATAGAAATAAGTGCTATCTGGAGAAGTGGAGAGTAACAGACTCACTGCACCTTCCAAGTTTCCAACTGATACAAGTCTGCTCATCAAAAGCACAAAATATGTTAGCCTCAAATCTTCAAGTATAAAATGTTAGTCCGGAACGGGATGAGGACTAACTCGTGTACTCGGTTCTGAATGGCCTCTTCCCCTTCCAGTTTCTCATGCCACGGGATTCGCTCATTAGCGCATACCCATAAATCTTTTTGTTCAAAAGCCATTAGTCTTAGCTGACCTTCACTCTATAAGATTCATAAGGGTTCAATACAAAAGGTATTCAATTTCTAGTTTATTCCACAGTACGACTTACCAGAGAACCATTCTTCTCAAATCCTGTAGATGATGGCCCCTTTGATGAAGTTTTACATAGCGTAGCTGTCTCCTCAAAATGCTTCTTCGAAGACTTAGTTGCTGTTTTGTTGACTACATGTTTCATGGCATAAGGCAGTTGTAGCCAGAAAAGTGCCTCAGAAGTTTCTCCAAAAATTGCAGCCGCGAAAGCAAATCTTGCAGCACAACTCTTATTAACTAGACTGGAATATAATTTTGCTTTCTCATCATCGAGAAGACAGCCTTTATCCATCATCATTTAGAACGTTTTTACCAGAAAAAAAAAAAGAGAGAAAACATCATTCACATGAAAAGGCATACAAAATGTTTTATGCAGAAGAAATAACAATGAAACGCAACCTTCTGAGCGATATGGTTCTAAAACTTTAAGAAACATTTCCAGCACTGCAGGGTCACCGATTGGTGGGAAATCAATCATGAAACTGCGAAGATCCTTAGAAGATGAAGTTCTTCCTGGAATAGAATGTGGTCGTTTGTCGATACATGTACTAGTAGTGTTGAACCAAGATGGCTTTACGCCAAGCTGCAAGATCATCCGTAGCGCCTACAAATAGACTGTAAGCTAAAGAAGTACTTTCTCATCAGCTCAAAACCAAACATAAGTTGATAACCTTACCAGGGCATGTGGTGTGGGGAGTAACATAGGAGTGCATAAAGGCACAGGTCGAAATTTTTCCTTGGGAGGTTTTGTGTAGGATATTTGGGCTGTCATTTTTTCATCTCTGTATGGATTAGATTAAGGAGCATCAAGAGGGTTCTCCTCTAACTTCACAATCTATTGTAAAAGTTATACACTGGGAATAATATACATCACTTACACATGAACCTCCACCAGGCGAAAACTACCATCAGTTCCAGCAACGCACAACACAAGCGAGTCAAATTTGCTAGTTCGCAGAGGCAGCCAATCAAGTTCAAGTATAAGTGTGCCCGGAATTTGAGGCCTCATAAGAGAAATGGCCAAAGGATCTGGTGAATCCTGTAATAAAGATACAAAGTCCATGGCTTACTATGGAATGACAAACTTGTTTATAAAAAACACCAGTAAAGCTATGTGAAAAAGGCCTAACTAGACCATTGGTATGACTTATGAATATGAGACCTCTTATACCAACGTCTAGAAGTTACAAGAAATCTTACGAGATCGTAGATGGAGAATGTGTTGTCATAAAATAGCACTGTAATTCGTCCTCTGCTAATATCACCAGCAAAGACAGGTGAAAATTTGATCTTCTTTATTCCTTCTTTGCAGGTGTTAAATGAAGAGGAGTTACCGGATGCTACATCCCACCACCGTATGTTCCCTAACTTGTCACCTGTAACCTGTTAAGTGATTTCTAAGATATTTCTCAAAAACAGCCAGAGATAACATCAAGAGGCATAGTACATACAACATGAGGTAAGCGATAGGCCATAGCAGTTATTAACCCATCAGAAGAGATGAAAGAAGATGTTGGCCATGTCGGTCTAACAAAATAATTGGAATTAACATGTTAGAGTATGAAAAAATAAAATAAAAAACTATGAGGATGTTTCCCTGAAAAGCAACCTGAAATCTCGAATTCTTCGTCCGTACACCTCAAATACGCCAAGTGCACCATTTACCAGTGCAAATGCAAAACTTTCAGAAGCATCATCTTGGAGTACATCAGCAGCTACAGCTTCTGTTAGAAAGAAATGCTTTTGTCATATGTTTCAAGGTAAGATGATTACATTGTTATAGAAAGTCGCTTACTACAATCTGATGCTTTAGGAGTTCCAATGTCATCTGGTGTGCCATTTGTTTCCTGGTTAGAAGACATTGAAGGCTGCTTTGAAAGACTCTTTTGAGCTAAGCTTGGAATAGTTGGGAGAGTCCATTCCAGAACTGTGAAAGGGAGAGCTAGTGATCTAAGCTACATCAAAGTACAAGTCATAGTAATAATTACAAACCCATTTCATCATAATTTTCTTGAGTATTTCCATCACTTGTAATAACCTAACTTACCATCACAGGGCTTTTAGTCATTGCCCATACTTCTACTGGAGCATCACGGAACAAAATAAGAAGATACCTGAAAACAAGATGTGAAAGACTCTTTTTATCTCTTGGTGAAGCCTTAGAAAAAATAAAGAGACCAACCTCCCAGAAGATGAAGCTCTCAGAGCTCTTATAGGAGCTCGCTCTGGCTTTTGCAAAACTCGAAAGCCTCTACTGACGCCACTCCTAAGACATGTGACGACGAGCTTATTAATATATCCACCTGTTCGTTTACTCACCTGATACCACCAAAGCAACATTACCGTGTTCATGTAGTGGAAAATCAAACAAAGACTATTAAGGATCTTATGGAATGAATTTTTCTTTACCCGACTACAAGAGAACGAAACAAGTCTCGAATTTCCTAGCCAATTTAAACCCCTTATACTACTGGTGTGTGCAGAGAAACTTGCTGCCACTGCGTTTGCAGACACATCAACAACATCAATTGTGCCAGCTTCGGTTCCTAAAGCTACAAGAGGAACTACTACAGCAGGAAAATTCCCTCCACCTTCATACAATGCATTCTTATCCATGAGCTTGAGATTTTCATTTTTTTTTTTAATATTAAAATTCACAAGTTGTCGATGCAACTCACGAGCCAATGTTGCGGTCATGGAAGGCGTTGGTACCGCAAGTACAGTCACTATGGACGAGAGAAGCTGAAGTTGTCCAACTAATGTGATCTGTATCATGAGTTTTATATGAACAGATAAATAAGGAAGGGGAAAGATAAGCAAAGAAGGTTTCAATTCCATCATAGACCTCGAAAGATATATTAGGAGGGAGATCTTGATTGCCATTAGTTGCGCTCTCTAGCAGCTCGTCATTAGTCTGAGGATTACAATCCTCATCTCCATTGAAAGTCAAGATCCAACTCCATATTTTACCATCATCAGATATAGATATGAAATGTGTTTTGAAACGAAGAAAAGCATCGTTGTTGAAATCAAAAGAAATCTCAAGCTCTGAATTATCCAAAAGAGCATCTGAATGGCTAGTCCTCATATTCTGGAAGGTTGAGTCCAATTGGGAGATTAGAAGAGTGAGAAGAGATGGTGATGGTACAGAATTACCAATCGTTGGCATCAACTCTTCGAGTCCACATAAGACATGGACCTGTTCCCCTCTGCAAAAGCAAGAAAAAAAAAAAAAAACAGAATGCATTAAGAAAAGACAACAGAGAGGAACAAAGATGAGAAGAGAACTTCATGGCGCACTCTTTTCGTCGCCAAATGCTGAGCCTGCCATCAAGGTGAAGGCAGTATAGAAACTCCTGGCTTGGGTCAGGCAAAACATCTACAAACTTGGCGTAACCACGAGGTAATGCTACTACGTAGAGGGCTGTTTCATACTTTAAATCAAACACGACAAGCTCTCTGGGAAAGGTGGCGAAGAGGATGTGTTTCCAATGCGGTGAGAAAGAGAATTTTGCGGAATAGAGAGGAAAAACGGTTGATGCAGGAGACGTTGAGTGGCTACTGGTAGCAACACCTTCCCCTTCTAGCTTCTGTAGATCGCTGCAATCTGTTTGGATTTGAAACTCCTTCGTAGGGACGTCATTCTCAGTTATCCCAAGAAGTTTCAAAGAGAGTAAAAACCCTTTGAGGCCAAGGACACAAAAATGGCGGGAATCAAAGGGGTCACACCGAATGCATGATAAAAACTCAGGCGATGCGTCGTACTTCCAGAATAATTGTCCTGAATCCGTGTAGAGCGAGAGAGAAGACGGACCGGAAATGGCAGCGAGGACGTAGGATTCTGGCCGAGCCAATACCCAACAGAGGTCCTGTACGCCACCACAACCAAGGATCTTTCCTCTAGCACTAGCACTGTCACAACTTTGTTCAAGCCATAGACGAACAGAACGCAGGCGGAAGTCAACGAGAGCAATGCGGCCGAGGTGATCACCCACAGCGATAAGGAGATCAGAGGAGAAGAGATCACGCTGGACAGGGACAGGAGCCCAACGAACGGAGGTGACCGTAGAAAATGCACAAGAGATGGGAGACGGGAGAGAGACGGAGGAAATGAGCTGGAGAGAGCGCGTGTCGACAAGAGAGACAGAAGAACCAGAGGCAAATGCCAATAGGCCGGAAGGGCTCAGGTCAGCAGCCGATAGGTTGCTTCGGCTCGGTGGTCCGGGAAGAATACAGTCAGAGGAGGACCACATTTTTTGAATTTTGTCGTTATGAGCATTGCGGAATTTGTATGTTTGTGTTTGGAGGGAGAGAGAATAATAGGCTAATGAAGATGCGCTTCTCTTTAGGCTGAAGACTCTCCATAACTGAAAACCCAAACCATTAGGATCTTTTTTACCCCAACACTATTTACGACACTCTCATTGACACACCTATTTTTATCCTCTACACTACCTCCACAAAACCAGTCTTGTATTACACAAAAATGACGCAGAACCTAGAGGCTTGTCAGATTGTGAAAGATTTGAATATGATTTCATAATCTGAAACCGATGTAAATCGTGTAGACTAATGAGAAACACAATATCCATAATCCCTCGATATCCTTTAATTTCCCCAGTATCCGTATCAACAAAAACTAAGCAGAGACCCAAATTTATGTATTAGATTTGTTTTACAATAGATGTGTATATATGAGAGTGTCTGGTGATATCTTTCCTGGATATCTCTTGGCTACATGTATGAGAATTGCAGTAAATTTGTGCCCCTACCATTTCGTTAGCCTCTCAACCCTAGTATTAATATATTATATTGCTACGAATGTATGACCAAATCCGAGGATCCTATCGTCAAAGCTCACACCATTTCCACATTTATATCATCAAGAGGAAAGCCGAGACAGAGATGATCAATGCCACATAGTAACAAGCTGCCTGAAACAAAACGCAGAAGATATTTATACATCCGATGGTCACTATGCATACCCTGAGTCTGAATACAAACTACAAAGTCGGAAATGAGATTCAACGAGCAAAATATCATACATAATGGATATGGTCATTACAAGTATACTACGACCTCCTTAATCACAGAATTCATACCTTTGATGATGAAATGAGTGACTTGGGAGCATCAGACTTCAGACTATTGAATCCAATGTCATATGATATGGTTCCATCAGGTTTAAAAAGTCCAAAGTGTGTCTCAGAACTCTTGCCCGGTTTTGAGTTTTCATTGAACAATGCAAAGATATAGGCTTTGAGCACCGTTTTTGGTCTAAGAGGTGTCCCTTTCTTCTTTGCAAGCCTCTTCCTGAGGTTATAGTTATAGGTTCTTGCGTTCTCCGGTGTTGCTGCAGGTTCATCTGAATCCCCTTTAGAAGCCCACCCAGTTTCAGTGATCATAACCTCCATCTTCTTGAACCCAGCATCTTGCAGGGCCATGTAGGCAGCATCGATCTGAGCATCAAGCATGTTATCATAATGTAGATCAGTTTTCGGGTCATATATGCCTTCAGTTGGCTTGAAAAGAGCATAGTTGATATCAATCTCCTTCGGATTATAAGTATACGCCAAAAAAGGGTACGCATTCAAACAAAAAGGAGAGTCAATCTGCTGAAAAAACTCCAACAGTGGCTTCATGAACTGAACAACATTCTCTTTAAACACACAAGACGATGGCGGGTATGAATCAGAAAACACAGCCTGTGAATGAGCCGTGGTGATCTGCACCGTGTCCTCCAGATTCATTTTCTTCAACGCATTGTACACATTTTTCGCTGCACCAAGTAAAGCTCCCGCGAGCTCAGAATCACCGCCTCCAAGAACTTCATTCCCAATCGCAATTCCACGAATCCGAGTCTTGGGTAAGAAAGACTGAACATTTTCTTTAACCCAAGAGAAAGCATGATCAGCATTCGAACTCATCTCTTTTAAAAACCCATTTGGAAGTCCAACCACAAGGTCTAAACCAGTTCCACTAAAAGCTTCAAGGACAGTGTGATCTGCATCGTATATACGCACATTTCGAATTTTAGCTTGCTTTAGAAGTAAAACTACTTTTTCCGGAGACGGTATGTTATCCGCAATCCTTCCATAATTTATCCCATAGGTTCCAACAAATGCTCCATCCACTTGAAACTCTACAGAGAAAACAAAAAAATCAAATAAGAATCTGCAGAATCTATGAGACTACCACTAATAGTAACAATTTCATCAGAAAAACCCAGAAATTCAAATCAGAACATCGAAATTAGCAAAACCAAACATCCTAGTAGAATTCAAATAAGACTTAACCTAGAAATTATTTTTAACAATAGAAAGATACTGTACCAATCGAAGTCAAAATGAAGAAGACGAAGAAGAACTTGAGAAGAAGTAACTTGGAACTTCTCATCTGAGAAAAGTTATCAGAAAACTGGGGAAAAAAGTGGAAGAAGATGCAGAGGTCATCGAGAGTAAACGGGAATCTGCTTCGACAGCGACATCGAAGACATAGAAACTAAATCAGATCCTTCCGATCAAAACAAATTTTCCAGTAACAAAGAGATTGATGAAGCTGGAGAAGAAGATGATTCTGCTTCACTTGAATGATTTTTGCAAAAGGAGAATTTTCAAGAGAGAGATATTTCTTTTTTTCTTCTGGGTTTCTTTTTCGTCACTGTCGAATATATGAATAAGTTGCAATTTACTTTTTCTTTATTCTTTCTTGAACTTTTTTTTTTGTAATTAAAATAAGAAATTAAAGTGAATATAATAATAATTGATAAAGACAATAAGATGGAAATTTCGTAGTTGTTTAGTGATGTGGTAGGACGGTGAGTTTTCTTTGGACGTACCAGCATTACAGCTAAATCAGACGTGTATCCTCCTCATTGACTCACTTTTTCTCAAGTGCTTTTTTTTTTTTTTTTGTAAAATGTATGTTTGTTTACAACTAGGGATCCAACTTTTCTTGTACTTTATTATGCTTTAAAATTACCTTTTTAGTTTAGTACATGACTAGAAAGAAGGATGATTGAGGATTTAGCAGAGTATTGAGATAATAATCGAATTAAGTGATATGAGAGACGTTTGGTAGAGAATTAGGCTAGTCAGATCGATGAATAATCAAGTGACTAAAGTATCTGATAACTTGTAAATCTATAATCGAATTTGGGCAATTTACACAAATGGCACTAAAAAGGTTTATTATTCCAAAAATGGCACTTTCTTTTGAAACTTCCAAAAATAGCACACAAAGTTTTTAATCCTCTAATTAATTAAAACAGAAAATACACAAAACCTAATTTCATTTCTTCCAAACCCGACGGCTTCGCTTCCAACAAACTTCACCTTCGAAAAGCTTGACGACTCCGTCGACCTCCAGCTTCGCCGTCGACCTCGACTTTCGCCGTCGACCTCGACTTTCGCCGTCGACCTCGACTTTCGCCGTCGACCTCGCCCTCGACGACTCCGTCGGTCACCGGATCTGATTTCTTCACCGGAGATTCGAAGACTTTGTCGGATTCATTCTTCTCCGGTGAGTTTGTGTAATTTCCCTCACTCTCCAATTCTTCTCCGGCGAGTTTCTGTAGTCCTTTCATTCACTTGCTTCGATTCAACAAATGCTGAAAGATAATCGGTGAAATTCTATTCCGATTTAGGGTGAAGTTTTTTGTCATTGGGGACAATGATTAGATCACTGTCATTTTCACTGCGATTTGTGACATAGGGCTTTGCTATAAGTGAATCGATTTTAGGATACTTGTATTTCAAACATTGTTGATGAAAATGGTGTACTTGCATGATATGTTTAATTCATAGTACATTCTTTTGTTCTCTAGATTGCTGAAATTAAGAAATGATTGAGTACTAGAAATGAATTTGAGGCTTTATTGTTCTCTCTTTGGCTGAAATTAAGAAATGATTCTCTATAATATTTGTGATTTTTGATTCCATTGGAAGATTTTCTAATCGTTGGTATGGTTTGTGTTGTTTCTCTGCTCTATTTATAACCAAACAAAATGTTCTTAATTAAGCTCCTTGCACTTAATGAATCTATAGATGTATGAATACAGAAGCTACCGTCATTCTGTGATTTATAGACACTATTATATGAATTCATAAGCTTGCTATGTTAGCTTCCATTGTCATTGAAAGTTTGAAGGTACAGAAATCTGTGATTTTGTGTTGCTAAGTATTCAGGATAGCCTTCCCGAAAATCTTCTGTGCTTCTGTGTTGCTTTTAAGATATTTATTATTACTATCATATGGTAATTGTAGTATTTTGGAGCAAAAACGTTTTACAATACATTCATGTTGCAGTTTTATAATCTTTATGTATATCTGAATTTGGGGTTGATGTTTCAAATGGCGGATGTTCTTATGAATCTGTGGAACTTATCTACTAGATTTAGTTTTTTTCTGCTGCTACAAACAGCCTACAGCCGAATCAGTTTAATAGAGAAGCCGACTGCATTCTTGTGTGAGAAATACACGAGATTACCATCACCGCAACTTTCTCAAATACAGAATATTGAAGCATCTAATCATGTAAATTCAGTCTCTTCTTTTTATGGTTTAAACTAGTTTTGGGAAAGATTTATAGTAATTCGGGATGGCCTTCCTGATTTGGGAAGGATTTATAGTAATTCGGGATGACCTTCCTGATTTGGGAAGGATTTATTGTAATTCGGGATGGTCTTCCTAAAATATGTAATTGAATGTATTAAGTCTGCTGAATGTGTTTGTTTTTGTGCAGCTGAATGTATTTTGCATCTTACCTTCAATACCTGATGATCCTGAAGATAAATTTTCATTGGAAGACGAAGATGATCCAGAATTAAGTCTGCTGGTCGAGCTTCTAGGTAAAGGTTACAAAATGAAATCTGAAGATTGGACAAAAAGAACACTTGATGTAGGAGCCGTGATAGAAGAAGTTGCAATGATTCAATGCCACTCGATGAGGATTGAAGATTTCTCCAAACTATGTGATCAAGATTCATAAGACATCAGAAACAAGTTGGCTATCGATATCTTCAACGAGTGTGTTAACATTTCTTAGGACTATGTTTCTTTAATTATATGTATGCTGCTTGTGAAACCGTTTTAGACTGTTTTGGTACTTGTATGATGGTTCTAAGCTAGAAAAGTATCATATGTTTCTATTAGACAATGTAATGGCTTTTTGAGATCATCTGTGAAAAATTCAAGAAGGATTGTCGAATAATTCAGGAAAGAACCTATCAAATTCAGGAAGGCCTTCATAAAATATAGAAAAAACCACAAAAAATAAATAAATTCAACCACTACTTGAACCCAAGACCTATTGTTATTGTAACAAAACATTTCACCAGTAAACAAAGCTTCTCATTCGTGAATATCTTACAAATGAGCATCCTGAATATGTTTTAGGAAAGTCATCCTAAATATGTATGTGCCCTTCCTAAAACATATACAAATGAGCATCCTGCTCTATTCCATGTACAACACAGATAGAAGAAGTTCCGACTGATGGATGAAGTACCTACAAGCAAAAAACATAGACAGGAAAATAGACAGAGAGTTAAAATTGAAAACACATGACTAGAAAGCATCATATCTGTATATTGCATTATTTAGGGAGGCCATCCTAAAATACACGTATCTTTCCTAAAACCTATGAAAATGAGTTTTTACCTTCTACTTTTCATGTGCAGCCAACAAGATTTCTAATGCAAAATCAAACTAAAAAAAAATCCAAAGAGACAACAAGATTAGCTGCAAAAGACAACAACATTCCTGTAATGTCTGTACAATCCATGGGTGGAATACAAATGATTATAATATCCCAATTGGGCAAAACTTGGTGCTTCTAATAAGCTCTGTAGACTCTGTAAAATAAAATAGTTGTAGTCTGTTATTAGACAAAGGAAATCATGGATTGTATTGTTAGCTATGATTGAGGAACAAATTAAATAACACTTATAGTAAACTAGAAACTCGAGAGCAACAATCAAATCCAAGAGCTATTAATCAAGAACTAATCACTAAAAGAGTTCAAATCGAGAGCTAATCAAATGGAGGAGCTAATCAAATCTAGAACTATATCCACATCCAATCAAAGCGAGAGCTACACTCACAAGCTAATCAAATCTAGAGCAAAATCACAACGTTGATCAATTTTAGGAGCTACAAACCCAGAAATACATCCACATCGAACCAAATCCAGATCTACAATCACAAACCTCTAATCAAATGCAGGAGTTACCAATCGACATCAAACCATATCCAGAGCTACAATCATAGACGTCTAATTAAATGCAATGGAGGAGTTACAAATCCAAAGCTACAATCACATACCCATGATTTCGCCGTGAATCCCAGAAATTAACTCTCTGATTGAAGCTCTAAGATCGGAAGCTTCAACGGAATTGAAGATCGGAGATTGGAAGCTTTACCGGAATTGAAGATTGGAGATTGAAAGCTTCAGAGGAAACAACAATCGTAAGCTTCTCCGTCGAATGTGTTTAATGTTTATTTTCTATTTTAATTTATTAATTTAATTAATTCTTAAAAATAAAAAATAAGGTAAATGAGTGCTATTTTTGTCAAATAAACTTGGGGATGCTATTTTTGTCACAAAAACTTCATTTAGGGCTATATGAGACCATTTCTCATCGAATTTTATATTTTATCACCATAATCACTAATGGAAAACTTGTAAACTCTAGGATGAAAACCAAAATCAAGATGGGTGATTGACGATATGATGTAAAGACTTTTACTACATTTTTTTTTTGCCAATCAAACACCATATATTAATTCACGGAAAATGACTATTTTCTAGAGAGAGTCAATCGGATACCGTCGAACTTACATGAGAAAAACAGATGCCGCGACCTCTTGCACATTTCGCAAGATGATCATCGGAAGTATTACCACTACGAGGGATATGCCTAACTAAAAGTAGCCCTGTAATACTCAAAATCCATCAATTCTGTAGAAAAAGTAGGCCACTCCTCGGGGTTAGAAGTCATCTCTAAAGATCCAAACAATCCGTCAGAATGAGGATGCTCGTCATAGGGAGCGCTAATAAGCACTTCATCATCCACAAGAGAGTCTCTAGTTCCGCATGAAGGGGGAAAAGACTTCTACGCGAGCCTTTTAGTCCTAAATGCATCATTCTTCCTCCATAGTAAACAATCCATTCGTGTCCATTTCTAGCCTCCGCTCCATGCCAGGACCTATCAATATAGCAACGGTCTGTCCGCTGGGATAGGCCAACAACCAAGTTTTGTCCAATCACACTTTTACTTAACTTTTTATTTCAATAGTTTTAACAGTCCCTCAATTTTCTCTGACTCTCCTTTCTTCTACTTTTTTTCAAGCCACACAAACACACATGATTTTTCCAAGGCTGTACGAGCCTCTTTTTTTTTGTTTTTTCTTGTAAAACCTTTTTCTTTTACATATATACTAGATTAGTACGGGTTGAATTTTATTTATTACAAAATTTATATAATATATATATTAGAACTAAGTTTTAATATATTATAATAGTAAGTAAAAAAATATTAATTTTTTTGTCAGTCCCTATATACAATATTAGAATAAATATAGAATTTTTTCTATAATACTCAATTATGGATAATTTTTTTTTTAAGATATGAAAACGGAAAATAATTTTATTTTTAAAAAGTAATATTTTTTGAACAATGAGTTAATTTATGTTAACAACCACAAAATAGGATTGCATATATTTCAGTTAGATCAAAAAATAAAATATCATAAATGAATCGCATATTAAACATAGATTATTTTGAATTAATTAAGAAAATTAGTTATTATTTTTAATTAATTTAGAAAATTCTTTTTCAATTTATAATTCTTTGGTTGTTGAAATAGATATTTGTTTGAGCTAATCTAATTACAGAATTTGTTTGAGATTTATAATTACGAAATTTACCAATTATTCGCATAATCGAATATGTTATAAACATATATTTAGTATATAATAATACCAAAATCAATCCGTGCGTGGAGTCTATATTTTTATTTTATAATGTCAATATTTCATTTTAAAATATTGCGTGCACAATCTATTATTCGTTAATTCTAAAATTGTTTGCGGAATCAAATTTTCAAATATTTAGAGGTGTCAAACCATATTTAAATGTTATACACTATTTTTAAATATTCCAAATTAAAATCTTTAATTTTTTTGGTAGTTTATAAAATTATGAATTTCAAAAAACAAATTATATGAAATTAAATATAACTATTCAAATAGTTATAAGGATCAAAACTCATTTCATCATATAATATATTATATTTAACCCGCTACCTATTATAAATATTTTTAAAAATAATCAAATTAGAGTATTTATAATTTTTAACTTTTTGAACTATTAAGTATTGATGATATTCTTTAAAAATATCAAGTAAAACTTATTTTAAATGTTGCAAATTAAAATATTTAAATTTTTATTGTAGTATATAAAATTCTACATTTCAAAAAAATAAATGTATGAAATCGAATATAAATATTTAAATTCTGACCCGTTGCTCAGTCGAAATTTTTGTTGACTTTATTTTTGTGTAAAAGAAATATATTACTCAAGTCTGAATTTTTGACCCGTTTAATTGTTTCCTTTATAGATTGAACAATTTATATGCGTTTTTAAAAATTCAAATCTTGGTATATGCAGAAAAAAATTACTTTTTTTTATTATGTAGATGATATGATGATTTATTTGTTTCATATTAATATAATCATATAAAGATGAGACGTGAAGTTTAATGATTAATAACAAATTAATATGGTAAGTTAGATATCAAATCTTATATGTTCATTTTGATTGGTCATTTAAAAAACAAATAACATATTTTCGTTTTATAATTTAATTAAATTAATTAAATGATATAAATTAGTATTTTACTTGTTTATCCTTAATAAATTGAATGAAATTTGTTCTAAAAATAGATTTTTGTAATGGCATTCTTAAGTAAATTCTTACAAAAGGGAAGGTTAGTTAAGGGTATCTTTTAAAGTGTACTCCCCAAATAATAGTATAGGATTCCCTATAAATTTTGTGAAATATCAAAATAAAATATACTATTCAAATATAGACAATATTATTAGTTTGTGAAAAACAAATAATTGAATAGAGTATTTTTCAACTAGATTTTGTTGGGATTTTAATTTAAAATTATTAAAATAAAATTTGAACAGAATATATAATCATTAAAATTTAAAAGATAAATATTTGAGCATAAATATAATTTTAAAAGATAAATCTATATAAACACTAAACTTATTTTTCGAAGCGATATACAACATATATATATATATATATATTGTTGACGATAATGTTTCTTTGACAAATAAATGGTTTGATACATATCACGTGCTAACAAATATCACTTCCGAATTTCACGGGAAGAATAAACGGTATATTGATGACCATCTCATGACCTTTGATATCTAAAAGAGTTTCTTTCTTATTCATATTCCATGAAGACAATTAATTTTTGAAAAAGTTTGACGTTATTTATCGATTGTTGACATAATTGTTGATATTATTTATGATTAAATATTGATACGAACATAACATCATTCCATATAAAATATGAATATACCGAGTTTCATGAACAATATTTAGTGTAAAGATACATCTATAATACCATGTTGCTAGAACATCTTTAGCGAGCTTGTTTTACCAATCGAAGCAAGTGCAACGTGCCATAAGAGAATTCTCGACTAGTCATCAATGTGCATATCTTATTTCACTTTCCATGATTACATGACCAAACGGTTAAACTAACTTTGAATCTAATAATCTGTTTAATAATGTATGTCATGTATTTTTCTAAGAACCCATTTGTTTCATACAATGAATGAGATCTCAAAGATTTTACCTTAGTCATGTGCATTATCTTTCTAAGTATTAGAAATTTATTTTTAAACACTTTGACTACCATTTTTTTTGTAATCTTCTATGATGCACTCGTTGCCTCTCGACATGTACTTTTTTTTTTTACCGTCTATTGACTCACATATAATAAATATTGTGAATTGATTTTCAAGACATATCATAACTATTTTCTCCTTAACTACTATCTTTCAATACTCAAATTTTTGGAGTTAAAAGCATTTGATGAAATATCAAACTTGTTTTTTTATTTATCATGTTATAAAGTTGTAGTTACACATGAAAATATGCTACACAAATTACATATCATTTTTTTTAACGGCTTACATATCATTTTTGTATATTTTGTTGTAGAACTCATGAATAATATGATCATTGATTATTTATTTTTTAAGAGATAGATGATAAGGTTTTAAAATTTTCAAGGTTTTTCTTTTATAATTTCACAAAATAAAGTGTGACTCTTACAATATCTTCGTCTTAAATTATAAATTTAGGTTGAGTTTAGTAATCTTTTATTTTTCTTTAAGCAAAAATTTAATAATAAATAAAAATATGTAGTATATTGTTTTTAGAAACTAATGCTTCACTTTCAATTTTAATTTCTTATTTAAAATTTTACATTAGAATTACAGAAATTTAGTTTTATTCTACCATTTATTTTAAAATTTACTTCCATTTTAAAACTTATTAACACATTTAAAAATTTGAAGTATGATCATTTTTAATTTGTATCTGTTAAAAGTTGAATCATATTATTACTACTAATAACATTTTTATAGTATTATATTTATTATTTTAACATCTCATTTATTTAACGTATTTTGTTTTTATTTAATTAAAATTCTTATTAATTCTAAGTAACATAAATATGCACTAAATAAATATTTTAATTTATTTTAATATAAAATAAATAGTCTTGCTTAAGTAGACACCTTAGATGGAGAGAGAACTCTCTAATTATATATATGATTACAAAGTTTTGAAATAAAATATTAGAAATATCAAATTACAACAGATAAAAAAACAAAAATGAATAATAAAGAAGGTGTTAGAAAATAACTGTATTAAACTTAATTATACTTTAATTAGTTTGAAAAGGAAGCTCACTAGAAATGTTATGCAGGCCATCAATGGAAGAAATAAAATATGAAAGAATGCTAAAACAGAGCAAAAAGACTGAAACAGAGCTATGGTCGAACCATAAGCCATCGTTGTAGCAAAAGACGGTGGCGTGGTTTCTTCGTGTAATCGAGGGACGAGATTCTATTACGAATAAGTTTCTCGCCATTGCGGATCAACAGGGCTGCTGATAAAATGATTTATAATAATTTATTATTTATTTATAAAATTGATATGTATCTAATAATTTATTTATGAAAAAAATTATTATATGTTGTCGTATTATTTAAATAATATTAATACAGTTAATTTTAAATGTGATACCATACTTATTATTTGTCAATTAAAAAAATTTACAACTAAAAATAATTGTCACAGTTCTTCTACAACCAATCAGAACTTTTATTAATACTAGGTGATTACCCTTGCTACGCTGTAGATTTTTTTTTGGATTTTAATTTTATTTTATTTAAGGGTTTTGTGCAAAAAAACCCTCCAACACGCCCATTTTTGCAACTTTACCCTCCATCTCCGAAAAATGCAGATTAATACTACGAAGTCCAAAATAATGTGCAATATAACCCTTATACGTATATTGTAAACGTTTTTTCGGTCACATACATTGGTTTTTAAAAATTCTAAAAGTAGAGTTGAACTCTTCATCGCGAGGGCTTCGATTTGATATATTATTTGTCAAAATTTTACGAACTTGACGATAACAAATAAGGGTTACATTGCGTATTATTTGGGACTTCGTAGTATTAATCTGCATTTTTCGGAGATGGAGGGTAAAGTTGCAAAAATGGGCGAGTTGGAGGGTTTTTTTGCACAAATCCCTTTATTTAATGTCATGTTTTGATAAATGTAATTTCTAGTTTTCTAATCATTCACTCATGCAATTGAAACTAACGTATCATGTTTGTTCTTTTTCCTCCTTTGCTCGAAAGCATGTTTGGTTTTTACGGCTATTCGTATCTGAGCGAGAGATTGAGAGATCTAATATAAAAGCAATCTTCGCTTGTCTGAGATTGAGAGAGAGATCCAAAACATGAGGATCTTGATATTTTCTTCTTCGGGAGTGCAATGACCATGTAGAGTTACAAAGGCTGTGGCAGTAGGAGTGAGACTGTTCTGGGGTCAAAATCAAATCAATGGGTTACAAGACTTAGAACATGTTTAGTGGGAATCTCTCATTGATTCTCTCACCCAAAAAAATAATAATAATAAAAAGTAAGAAAGAGAATAAAGTGAGTCTCTCAGTTGAGAGACTTTGAGAATCTTTGTAAAGACTCCTTTGTCATATGTCTCAACATATGTCTCAACATAATTAGTTATATGTTTTATATATAATTTAAATTTTAAATAAATAAATAAATTATATATAAGTGATTAAAAAAATATATTTGAGAGACTAAGAGAGGTTCTCCAAAGTGCACATGCTCTTACAACTTTGCAAGTTGGACATCGACGATAGAATTTTTTTGTGTTGATAAACTGTTGTTTTCACCTATTTATCCAATTTTATTATCACGACAACAAATTTAATATGGAATTTTCTCTAAATTCAATGATATAATTTTGTTACAAGACGAATATGAAATCCATATGTGGAAGAAATCAACTATACTTTTTGTGTTAGGTAATAGTAATTCTATTCTATGTAATTATGCTTTACTCTTTCTAATCATGCTTGACGATTAAATTTAGTGGTGTTGAATGGATGATTGATTCTAGGTGGTCTTGAAAGTGGAAAAGGTACTCAGTGTGCTAATCTCATAAAGTACTTTAGCTATACTCATTTTAATGCCAGTGATCTTCTTAAAGCAGAAATTAAGTCTGGTTCTAAATTTGGGTAAATTCTACATCAGTATTAAGTCTCATGTCTTAAATTGTGTAAACTTGGTCTAGTCTTATGATGATTTTGTATACTGAACTTATTGTTGCAGATAGTCTTATCTTAGTGACACACAAAAAATATGGAAGTACTGAGAGAAATCAAGATAAACTAGCTTTGAGTTTGGAAGATATTGAACTTATTATTGCAGGTAACCACCTTGGAATAAAGTTCTTGAAAGTATTGTATGTTAACCAATAATACTCGAGCATGTTTGTTATTATTCTTTATGGATATGCTCCTATTTAGATAATAATTTTGAGAAAATGTGCTCAAATAACACCTAAAAGTCAGTTTATTACTGAGATAGCACCCATCAAGGAGGGTCTTACTCAAATAACACTTAAAAGTTGTCAAAAGACTTTTAAGCCTCTCTAACTATTTTATTTACATGTTTGCCATTTTGAATTAAAAAAAAACCCGTTAAACAGGAGTAATTAAGAAGAGTGAGAAAGTGGAAAAGAGTGTTTGTGTTTGGGGGGTGTCTCGAGAACAACGGTCTGCGATAGGGAGAAATTCCGGTAAGATATCTGTTTGTGTTTATATCAATTAATTAGTTTGAGTTGCTCTGCTATTATTTTAGCAAATGTATCAAACTCTGCTATGATTTTAAAGGAGACATCGTTTTTTTTTTACAGATGGATCTGTGTAGGAGTTGCGACGGCGAGGTTACGGTGAAGAATCGACGGCGAGGTTACGATGAAAAAACGACGGCAATTGACGGCGAATGTGGTAGGAATCTCTTAGTAAACCCTAATATTAAGCTTTGAAGGATTTGAAATAGCTAGCTGTTGGAATAATTTGAAACCTAATCGTTGTGTTTGTGATTTATGTTCCGATGGGATAAACATGTTTATTGATTAGTTGATCAAGCGAGTGAAGAAATGGGAGAACAAGGTAACAAATTATGTATTTGAATTTGGCGCGGTTGATTATCTATTGATAGAAATATATGATAGAGTTTCTTTGTAAGTATATGTAGAAGAGTTACAAAAGAGAAACATAATGAAGTTGTACTTTGTGCAGTAATTGTGAAGAAGAGCTACCCCAAAAGACTTTATGCAGCAGGGAAAGCACCAATGAAGGGAAGGAGCATGCATATTAACTGCACCTTGTAGAGTTTAGCAAGATTGAAAGAGAAGATTGGCGAAGATGCTTACTCTGAGATACGTGATAAGTCTAAAGTGGGAGTAGTGTTGAAGCTTGCTGACAGTACTTTTGTATGGTGGGCAAAGCTTGTGCATCACCTGTTAACTCATCAATTGGCAATCAGTAGCGAACCGGCGCAGCGGAAGATGGTGGGCCCACGGGCCGAGATATGACGTGGGGTTCATTAAGAGAGATGGCGGTTGGGGCGTTATACTTTAGGTTAACTTTCAGTTAAAATAACTAATTTTCGTTGACAAAGTCAATTGAGGCACAACGTTAATTGGCTAAACGGAGCAATGAGACGTTGTTATGTGTCCATTAAACAAGTCAGTTAATTAGGTAAACAGCGTCGTTTTCATCTAAAGAAAACCCACAAAACGATTAAAAACATTAGAAATCGAGAAAGCTAATTAACGATTTGGGGAGTTTTTTTATATTGATAACGACGTCGTTTAGCTAATTAATGGACTTACTAACAGACACATAAGATCGTCTGATTGCTCCGTTTAGCCAGATAACGATGTGCTTAAATTGGCTTTGTCAACGAGAATTAGTGATTTAATTATAAATCAAACCTAAAATTAAGCATTTTAATTACCATGTCAAAAGGTCATGCTTTAAATCAACGAAAATGGACAACTGATGATTTAAATGATATTTTTTCCATTCAGAATTCAAAGTAAAAGATAGGTTCGCCATAATCCATGCCTTCTCAAGAGGTAGATTACATATTTTTTTTTTAGATTCATAAAATCCTTAAGGAACTCATACATCTTGTGAGACGAACCATACAAATACCATAAACATAAATCATAAGATGCTTTTACTAAATTATAACAGATGGTTTATAAGATAGACATCTTCACTTACATATACATACGGTTCCAAGATCATACAATATATATATGTATATCCTTCTCAGCTCTTGTTACTTCAAAGTCTCCAACACCTATTATCATTAACCTCCAGGCTAAATTAAAACAATAGAGATAAAAGTGAAAATTCTGTAAATTTACACTAAAACTAAAACGATTGATGTATAGAACAGAGCACTATACATTATCAAGCTAGCTTAGCTTGCTTGTTGCTCTCCAGCATGAGGCCGAAGTGAATATGAGGAAAGTGTGCCCACTACAAAGGGTGAACCCAATTTAATCAGAAAATATAGCAAAATTACTTTATCAAAAATGTAAGAAACTATACAAGAAAAGAACCCGTGCCATGGAACGGAGAATTTTATGTTCTTTAATTTATGAATAGTTATATCTATATTTTAAAATAAATTTTCTAAGATTATTAAAAATTTTACTATGTTGAAAAATTACTTAATGGTTGAGTTTAATTGTATGCTATTTAATTTTATGAATAATGTTATTTAACATAAAACATTTGTTTATTATTTTATTAAAAATTATTACATTTAAAAATATATTGTGTTTGTGTTTAGTTTTATAATATGTTTTAAACACAACTCGAAAATCGAAGCACACAATCTTCCATGTCTTTAAGTCGAATTGGTTTGACTATGGAACTATGACTTAATATTTTTTTTATTAAAAATCATATAAAGATATATAAATACACAAATATGTATATAGTACATATAATTCTTTATAATTATACTTATGTATAAGTTACATATATAACTAATAATAGGCACATATGAAAGTTTTTTAGCCGAAAAGTATATATATGTTATGTTAAATTAGTTTTCAAAGACAAATATATTTTTGTTGCAAAATCTAAAAATGAAAGTTGGTTTTTGTTATGAAAAAGTAGAACGATTCCATTTTTTGATAGAACGATTCATAAAAAAAATTCAAAGTTTTTATCTCGCAAGATGTTAAATCCAAATTTTGAAGATACGCTAAAATATTTTAAATAAAAATACTACTACATAATACCATAAAATAACACAACCTTTTAGTTTTACAAACTATTTTTCAAATATTTTATTGATTTATATTATAATATAAATTTGCATTTACGTCATTCTAAGTTGGGGCGTATAGATTTTTAGTTTTAATATAAATTTGATAATATATATAAAATCTAGTGATGTTGAAATGCATAAACTATACATTCGTATTGTTTAATTTTCCAGTAGAAGAACACAATGCATTTAGTATACATAAAATATTATTTAGAAATTTGATATATTTAACTTTGGTAAGTTTATTTAATAAGAATAAGTAATATATAGAATTAAAAGTGTTTGGCAAGAAGGACAGTAAAATTAAATAAATAAAAAATTAAAAACCTTAGAAAAATTGTAGGCTTGACACATCAACAAAAAAAATCTCTTTTAACATTTAAACGAAACTTATAAATAATATTATTTTAATTTTTGACTCACCAAATCTCTGAGTGGAATTAGTCTGATCGTGTGATTGTGAGCAAAAAGGTTTTTAGATTTTTATTAAAAATAATATATCTATTTATGAAGACATATATAGATATTTACAGTACATTTATTTTCTTATAATTAAATATACTTATTATAAGTTGTATGTAGGCATGTAAGGTTTTTACAAAATAAAATATGCAAGTTACTTTAATTATTTTAAACAAATAGTTTGAATATGCACCATAAAATCTAAAGAAATTTTTTTAATGTTTTGTGGGATCCCATTTAAAATATTTTTAAATATTCAAAAATTAAAATATCAAAACATTGTAGTTCTAATATAATAAATTTGATTTATATCACTTTGAAAGTATAATTTACTATTTGGAGATTTAATACCTACGGAATATATGTAATTCCAAATATAATAATTATGGTAGGTTTATTCAATAGTAAAATGTGTTTGGTTATTGGTTTTAGAGTAATAAGTAGAAATAGTAAGTTTTACGAAATTTTATACATAAACTTAATTATTTGAAAAATCCCAAATGTAAGTTTTGGTAAGTTTATTAAATGTTAAAAAAAGTTTATTTAATGTGAAATTGTGTTTGGATTTTAGTTTTAGAATCATACCTATAAGGACTAGATTAGGACCCGTCCGATGGACGGGTTTAAAGATTTTTAATTAAAATTAAATTTAACAAAATAAATTAGATTAAAAATTTGGTTGTAAGTAGAAATTATCTTTAAAATATATAGAATTTTTTAGTTAGAGAAACAATTTATTTATATATTGATTCTTTTGTCATAATAAACCATATGCATTTGTATATTTTAAATTTATTGTAATGTTTATTACAATAATCCGGTAAAATTAAATTATCAATCACCAAAACTTTTCCCAAAATTTTATCATTATTATTATTGCCAAATTTCGAAAACCATAGTGTTATGATCTCGCCTAAAATAATTTAACAGCATTTTTAGAAAATGTTTTAGATGCAAACCAATGATTAAACCATCATCTTATTTACATCTATTACCAAATTTACTATTTATTTTACCACAAAAAAAATATTTTTACATCCATGTATTTTTTAAATGTTAAAGTATGCGCTTTACGACTACCTACAAAATGTTTCTGTGAACATATTAAGCCAAAGTATATATCTCTTTACTTTCACTTTTGCATAGTTTCTTTAACTACTAAAATTGTTGACTCAAAAATATATTTAAAGATTAGTAATTTGCTATATTATCTTCATTTTATATACGTTTTAAAAAAGTTCTTTTACTTTTAGGATTTGTTATTTATTGTATAATTTTTTATAAGAATTTTTTTGTAATACACGTGTCAAAATCTAAGATCGATAAAGTTACCACGTGTCACAATCATATGAGTTACTACCTTTGAAAACCAAGCTTTATATAAATAAGATATACGTATAGTTTCCTTATAACTTTTTTCTTAAATTTCTATTTTTTTTTAATAAGATACATATAGTTTTCTTATAATTATCTTTTTTAGATTTTCAGAATTGTTTTATATAAGATATATACGTATACTTTTCTTATAATATTTTTAAAAAATAAATAAAGGAAATTTTTTGTTTTACACGTGTTAAAATCTGAGATCGATAAATTTGACATGTATGTATTGTTTCCTTATATCAATATTATTTTAAATAAATAAAAGAAATTTTTTGATTTACACGTGTTAAAATCTGAGATCGAAAAATTTAACATGAGTCACGATCTTATGAGTTACTAACTTTGAAAACCATACTTTATATAATAAGATATTAGCATTAAAACTGTTTAGAAAGAGGAATAATAAAATTAAAAAAAATGTTTGAGAAAAAATATGGACTAGGCACATCCGCACATGATCACTAAATTCTTAGATTTTGAATATATAGAGGATTAAATGCTTAGATTTTTAATGCACCTTAAGTTAGAAATTAAGTAATTCCATTTTTGACCTATAAATTAACAAAGTTTCATATTATAAAATAAATTATTTTAAGTCTAAAACATTCTCTTTTATTATTTTCCTCCAATTTCAATGAATTAAATTTTCTTACAACAAACGTCAACACTTAATTCTAAAAACTTCCAACCAAAATAAAATTACTTAGTAAATAAAAAGAAAATTGAACCAATCTTTTGTAGTTATATAAAATTATCATATATGATGTGTTGCGTTTTTGACGGTTTCGAGTCTTTGTTCTTTCCTTGATCATATCTTTTATAGAGTCAAAGTATGTTTTTAGAGTCTTTTAATCCTTTATCGAGTCTCTACAGGTTTTAGGAAGCTATGCTGAAGTTGGAGGCTTTTCGTATCAAAAACGGGCGATAGGAGATGAAATGGGAATACGGTGATCTAAGACAAATCTACTGGAAAATGGCATCAGGCAAATCTCAACATGCAGTTGCCTGATGCACAAATCCGGGTTCCTGCCCAAAAATCCGCTGGAGAATGGCATCAGGCAAATCTCATCGGGCAACTGCCTAATGCCCAGTTCCGTTTCTCCTTCACCGAATTTATTTCTATTTTCTGTAATTGGGTATAAGAACCCAGAGACCTAATTTTTCAGAACACGTTCTTTTCTCTCCAACTTTTGAGACTTCTCTTTGTAAGCTTTTTGGGGATTCTAGAGATTCATCCTCTTTGACACTTTGGAGAAGATTTCTAAACTCTTGTTCTTTATTTATCAATTCAATCATGTTTTCTTCTACATCTTTTTGTGTTATTCTTTTCAATATGTGTGAGTTGTCTCTTTATTGGGTTTTCGGGTTCTTAGTAGGAGATTCAATAGATTGATGGATTGATTGCTGTTTGGAGTTCTTATTCCTTAGGTTTTTTGATTCACATGTTCTTAAAGCTAGAATAGGATTGATCACCCTGTTTTAGATTCTAGGTTTTTCTATGCATCAAAAGTGTTCGATAGAATGTCTGAACCAATGTGAATTGAGCAATGTATGCTTAGCCAATGAAAGTTGACGTTAGAACGCATTGTGAACTTAATGAACTTGTTTGGTAATGCGAATTTGACTAGGAAATTACAAGCGAAAGTTTAGTAGTCGAGTAGTCAAATTTAGTGATTAATGTCTTGAAAGAGAATTAGTCTAAATGTGTTCATGTTCAAGAACGGTACTTAATTATTGAATTCCTTGTCGCATGTTTCCATTATTTATTGATCTCTGAAATACCCTATGGCCCAATGTCTTTAAATCTTGAAAGTTAGATCGTTTAGTTTATTTGCATTTTATTTTACAATCTGAAAACTCAAACAAAACAATTCTTCGCGTTAGCTAAGAACGAGTCTCGGAAGTCTTTAGTGTACCATTGGTTCTTGTGGATCGACCCCGTATATACTGCCTTGCGGTTAAGTGTATCGGGTAACTACTCGAGCAATCAAGTTAGCGCCGTTGCCGGGGACCAATTACGTTACCTAAGGATTTAGGATTAGTTTTTAGTCTAAAGCATTTTTATTTTCTGTTACTGATTTTTGCTTTTGTTTTCTCTTTGGTATTTTCAGGTGTATGACCCGCAGCTAAGGCTCGTCACATCTAACGGATTACCAAGAGGATATCGGAAAGTTTGAAAGAGCAAATAAGAGAAAGAAGAAGTTAGCTGAGCAGAGAGAAGCTGAAATGGCTGAACAAGATGCTGCAGGAAACCTTCTGAATGAAGATGGACTCCCATTTGCTAAAGATCATTAGGGAGTGTTTCAGGATCCCCCACTTCCTGGAAACAACAATGCTCCTGCTGCTGGTGAAAATGCTGTCGCTGCCCGTGCAGCTGCTGAACATGTGGCTGCTGCTAATGCCGCTCGTTTAGCTGCAGCGAATGCTAGGCCTGCGCCTGTTAGACAAACGCTGAGAGAGCATAATGCTCCTAATATTGCACACTTCCGAGATAGGAACCAACATCTGCCAATCAACATGAATGATTTTGAGATCAAGACAGGGTTGCTATCTCTGGTGAAGCAGAATCATTTCCACGGTCTCTCCTCAGAGAATCCAATCTACCATTTGGATAACTTTGAGGACATATGCGGTACAACAAGAATGAATAGAGTGCCAGATGATTTCATCAAATGCAGACTTTTCTCATTCTCTTTGGCTGACAAAGCCCATCGCTGGTTGAAGTCTTTGAACACTGAGAATTTGAAAACCTGGAAGATTACAAGGCTGCATTTCTGTCACAGTATTTTACTAATTCCAAGACAGCCATTCTGAGGAACAAGATCTCTTCTTTTCAGCAGACCGGTACATAATTGTTCCATGAAGCTTGGGAGCGGTTCAAAGACTATTACAGAGAATGTCCCCACACTACAAGAAAACATGGATTTTACGACTATATCTGACGACTACATGTGTAGTCGCCAAAATTTACGACTATTTAGCGACTATTCGGCGACTATTTTACGACCATAAATATTTGGTCATCCATTAGTCGCTGTTTTACGACCAAAGGGAGTAGTCGGTAATTTAGTCGTAATTTAGCGACTACTTTATGACTACATTGCATACAAAAACCAATAGACGCAAAATAGTCGCTAATTTGGTGACTAATAAACACTTGTTATTCGTTTTGGTGTTGGTGTACCGTTTTTATGCGACTACAAAACGTAGTCGCCATTTGGTCGCTTTCTAGTCACTATTTAGTCGCCATAAATGTCTATATAATCAAAATTCACCTATTTTCTAAACCTAAAACACAAAACTCTAAATCTCTAAACTTAAAAAACTATCTACTTACTATAATATATTCAAAAACTGAGATCTAATACTTATAAAAAGTTATAGTTTTCAAAATCTTATTTGTTTTAATCAAAACTTAACCCCAAATCTTAAACCTAAAACATAGTGATTCATTATAATAGCAAAATAGTTTTGATAGCAAAGTGTGAAATATATGATGATAACTTATGGTTTTGAAATTTCTTTAAACATAGTTCAAACCCTAAAATAAACTCTAAACCTTAAATCTTTAACTTTTGATCATAAACCATAAAATAAAAATATAACCATTTTAAACTATATACAAATATTTTGTTTAAATTTAGTCATTTTTAAATTATAAATCACAAATATAAAACTCTAAACGAATAATGTAACCGACGAAAAAAAGACGGATGATGTAATTTTTTAAAGTGTTTGATTTCATTTTTTTAAAGTCCCAGAATATATTTATATTCAAAACTGAAATTAAACACTTCAAAAAATCAAAACTTTCAGACTAAAAAATCTAAATGATTTTTAATCTAAATCATATCTAAGTTTTACAAATCTTAAACCCCTGTATCCAAATTATAACATAAAAACTATAGTAAAATACCTAAATTTATCAAAAAAGAAAAGAAAGAAAGAGGGACGAAAAAAAAAAAAAGAGGAAAACATCTCATTGGCTGATCCTAAATGACAAGGATTCCCTTTGATTTATCATGAACCGTTGATAGAGTTAATCCAACGGACAAAATCCTCTAATTATTTTCCTTTCTTTTTTTTTCCCCTTCTCCTCATCTTGTCTTTCCTTTCCACGACTTATCAATTCTTTTCTTCATCTCTTCGTCAAGTTGAAGAAAATTTGCAAAGCCCAGAAGATTAAGTCCTTATTCAATAAATCGATGAGTTCTAAGAGGTAAGTTCCATGAATTCATCAGATCTCTAAATTTTCCAACACATCTTTATTCAAATATGGAGATAGATCTGGGGAAGTCTGATAATTAAATAGATTTCATCACAGATTTGTGTCAACGACGAGGGTGAACATCGACGGACGCACATGACCGCCTCCACTACTTAGCCGAAACACGCCGTGAAAGTCACCACTAGGGTTGAAGACGAAAAAAGAAATCCGGCGACGGGAGAGTTCTAAAGGAGAGGGTGGCGGAGCAAAAGGCTTGTACCGCGAGTGGACTGCCGGTTCTTACCCTCCACCAGGTAGGTTGCAGCCGGTAACTGGACTCGTCGGCAAACGAAATCCGGCTGAAGACTCGGGCGGTGGCTGAAGACTCGGACGGCGGCTGAAGACTCGGACGGCGGCTGAAGACTCAGGCGGTGGCTCTGTTACGTGATTAGGTTTTTTTTTTGTGTTTTTAGCATCCGGTTCAACCAGGATTTTGTAACTGATTCAATTGTAACTCTTAACCATTCCCGGTTTGGGTGGTTTATTAATATAAATATATTTATTAATTAAAAAAAATCTTGTCACGAAATAAATATATATATGAAAAATAAAATTAGTTTTAATTTCATTTTGTGTGATTTGCATAAATAGAATCGTAGTCGCAATAGAGTCGTCAATTAGTCACTAAATTTGACGACTACGATACGACTACTTTTACGACTACGCATATTAGTCGTAAAGTAGTCGCTAATTGGCGACTATTTTTACGACTATTTATTTTAGCGACTCTCGATTTACGACTACATGAATTAGTCGCTATTTAGTCGTAACCTACCATTTAGCGACTATTTAGCGACTTTAACTGTAGTCGCTAAAACCCAGTTTTCCATGCCACCACGGTTATCCACGTGCCACTTTGATCAATACTTTCTACAGGGGAGTCAATAAGGACTACAAGATGGCACTAGATACTGCTAGTAATGGGGATTTTATGACCAAGACTGAGGAGGAAGCTACAGAGCTTATTGAGAATCTTGCAGCCAGCAACAGTAACCACAATGTTGACTATGACAGGTCGTACAGAGGTGGAGGAGGAGAATCGAAACAGATTGCTGAGTTGACAGCTAAGGTTGAGCAGCTCCTCAAGAGAGATTAGCGGGTTGTTAATTTCTGTGATGATTCAAGTAAAGGTCTAGTGCATCAAGAGTTCAGCGGAGACAGTTCTAAAGATCTACAGGCAGAGTTGAACTTCGTGAATGGGTATGGAAACTATCAGAACAGAGGGTTCAATCAGAATTACAGGAACCATCCCAACCTTTCTTACTGAAGTACCAATGTTAAGAATCCCCAGGATCAGGTGTATCCAACTCAGGCAGGGTCACAGGGTCAGCAATTTCAGCCTAGTCACGGTTTTCAGACAAAGGGGAGCTACCAGGGAAATTTCCATCCCCTCATGCATCTACTTCTGGAGATAATGAGATGTAATTGATGATGCAGCAGATTCTTGAAGGTCAGAAGAAGAATGCTACTGAGATCAATGTAAAAGTGGATAGCATGTACAATGATCTCAATGGAAAGTTTACAACGTTATCTTCACATGTCAAAAATCTTGAGAGTCAGGTTGCTCAGATTGCTTCAGCCTTTATACGACCAACTGGTGCTCATCCTGGGAAAGTAGAACCCAAGGGTAAGGAACATTGTTATGTAATTATGGTCCAGGAAGAGCCCAGAGAGATTGATGTCGCCAAACAGGAGGAAGCTAAGGCTACTGTTGTTGAGACACCTGTAGAGGACAAGATTGCAAAGGTTGATGAACCTTTATATGTGGAGCCGCCACCTTATCTTCCCAAGCTACCATTTCCAGGTCGTGAGAGACAGATTCAGAAACAGAAAGAGTATGCACGCTTTGATGAGATCATGAAACAGTTGTATGTGAGACTTCCTTTCTTACAGTTGGTCCTCCATGTTCCAACTTACAGAAATTACTTGAAAGATGTCTTGTCCAACAAGAGGAGCATTGAGGAAGGAGTTATGTTGATCTCTAAGGGTAAGGAGTATGCTCAGCTGGAGGAGTCTCAGAGACAACAAAGCAAGGTACAACTCACTGATGTAGTAGTTGTGGTAGCAGGGAAAGAGATGGTCACCGCTTGTAGTGCCATCCTTCCAGTAACTATTCCTGTGAAGCTCGATGACCCATGGAGTTTTATTTTGCCATGCCGGATTGGGAAGTCCATATTTGAGCGATGTCTTTGCGATTTGGGAGCTGGTGTTAATTTGATGCCTCTTTCTGTGTCAAAGCGTCTAGGAATCACTGATTTCAAGCCATCAAGGATCTCTTTGATTTTAGCTGATCGCTCTGTGCAATACCAAGTGGGTTTGGCGGAGGACATGCATGTTCGAGTGGGAAACTTCTACATTCGAACTGATTTCACTGTCCTAGAGCTTGACAAGGAACCACAAGATCCTCTCATTCTTGGTAAGCCATTTTTGAACACTACAGGAGCTATAATTGATGTGAGAAGAAGCAAAATCAACCTGCATATTGGAGACTACTCTTTGGAGTTTGACATGAGAAAGACGAGGAAAACCCCCACCATTGACGGACATGCATTTTCTATTGATACAAAATGATGAGACTAGCGATAAGTGTATAAAGAAATGTAGTGGATGGAGTGAGGTCAAGGAAGTCCTGGATGGAGACACTCATATTCCAATAAAGAAGATTGCTGCTAAGGATAGGGTGAAGCAGAAAAGGATCAAGGGCCTCAGATAGCTTTGATACCACTGCGTTGTGTCGGAGACACCATTGAGTATAAGGTGCAGTGTAAAGGGACCTCGAAACTTTTCTCCAAAGCTAGGAGCCTTCTCACTTCTAAATGGAAAGAGAAGGGTAGAAAAGCTGTGAAAAGTGTGGTTGGTAAAGTTTTGAAGCTGATGTTGAATGATTGGGGACCTTGTTTCAGAGCAAGTTCCCACACTCGTACCCATTAGTCCACGAGAATCCGGTCAAGCTAGTGACATAAACAAGCGCTTTGTGGGAGGCAACCCACCAGGTATTTCTGATTTTCCTACCATTTATTTATTTTTCTTTTGCTTTCTTTTGAGTGTGTATGGCATCTTTTCTTTGAATTGTTTTCACATCGAGTCGGTGTGAAGCAAGTCGGGGGGAGGTTATCATTTGTCTACTAATCGAGTTTGCTTTGGTTGTTTCTTTTGTTGCTTTTGTTGAGTCGGTTTTATCGAGTCAAAATCGTATCTTTTATTGAGTCAAAAATTTGTTGAGAACCATGATCTTTTCTTAGGGAATTGCACCGTGCTTGATTTCATTGCCTTGGGACCATTTTAGCATTATTCGATAACTTGGAAGTTCAAGAAAATCCATCACTATATCACTCTATAGTAGTCCCTATCTCTTTGAAATTTGGATGAATTGAGCTTTATCTTATATACTTGAACTTAATCTGGACTTAATTTATCTCACTTAGGGGCTTGAGAATCATGTAATGGATCATACATTCAGAGTTTTGTTTGCATCATTTTTACCACTCTTTGCAAACTCTGAATGGCTAGACTCATTTTTAGTCTAGTACCGCACATGTTCCTCCACCCATTGTTCGAAACCTCATGCATTCTTATATAATCATCATGATATGCATCCAGGTGCGAAAACTACGGAGTATACGGACCGACATAGCTTTCCTTCTGTTAGGATAGTGATTTGTAGTTTACTGGTTGTTGATAGGTGATGAGATTGAGCCACTATGCTTTAGAGGTTGTATTCATGGGATATGTTGTTGTCGTTTGCGGTTTCTCTTGGTGCAGATTTTGTGAGACACCGGTTCCACTCCCCCGTCAAAAAAAAAAAAACGGATATGAAAAGAATAAACGGGAAAGGAGAATGAAATGAACCGGAAATGTCGAGTTGATATTAGTTACGTTTATAAGCATCAAGTGTACTTATTGATTTGATTGGGGTAGTGTGTTGGTTAGTTTGATCCGAGCTTAAGGGAAGCTATGTACCTCCTAGTTGGTCTGTGTCTCACAGTGATTTCGCATAATGACATGCATCCGTTTTACACTGTTCGAGAACCCGAAACACTTTGAGCCCCCAAAATATTAGCCCTTTTTCACCAAGCCCATAACATGTTCGATACCCCCTTTGTGAGAATACACGCCACTGCTAATGAATGTTAAAAGGTTAAGTTATCTGATTCTGAAAGTTCTTTTAGATCTCGGGTCTTAGTTTTGTTGCTACGGTTATGGCAAAGTACAGTTTCGTACGGTTTGATGAGTTTTGTGATAGTGGTTTGCAGGCAATTGATAAGAATATGATCCCGAAGAAAATGTGAGTTCTCGTGTTTTTAAACCTCTTCTCTTGATAAGGATTTCTGCTTTTCTTGAGGACAAGAAAAGATCTAAGTCGGGGGGAGTTGATGTGTTGCGTTTTTGACGGTTTCGAGTCTTTGTTTTCTTTCCTAGATCATATCTTTTATAGAGTCAAAGTATGTTTTTAGAGTCTTTTAGTCCTTTATCGAGTCTCTATAGGTTTTAGGAAGGTATGCTGAAGTTGGAGGCTTTTCGTATCAAATACGGGCGATAGGAGATGAAATGGGAATATGGTGATCTAAGACAAATCTGCTGGAAAATGGCATCTGACAAATCTCATCAGGCAACTGCCTGATGCACAAATCCGGGTTTCTGCCCAAAAATCCGCTGGAGAATGGCATCAAGCAAATCTCATCGGGCAACTGCCTAATGCCCAGTTCCGTTTCTCCTTCACCGAATTTATTTCTATTTTCTGTAATTGGGTATAAGAACCCAGAGACCTAATTTTTCAGAACACATTCTTTTCTCTCCAACTTTTGAGACTTCTCTTTGTAAGCTTTTTGGGGATTCTAGAGACTCATCCTCTTTGACACTTTGGAGGAGATTTCTAAACTCTTGTTTTTTATTTATCAATTCAATCATGTTTTCTTCTACATCTTTTTGTGTTATTCTTTTCAATATGTGTGACTTGTCTCCTTATTGGGTTTTCGGGTTCTTAGTAGGAGATTCAATAGATTGATGGATTGATTGCTGTTTGGAGTTCTTATTCCTTATAGGTTTTTTGATTCACATGTTCTTAAAGCTAGAATAGGATTGATTACCCTGTTGTAGATTCTAGGTTTTTCTATGCATCAAAAGTGTTCGATAGAATGTCTGAACCAATGTGAATTGAGCAATGTATGTTTAGCCAATGAAAGTTGACGTTAGGACGCATTGTGAACTTAATGAACTTGTTTGGTAATGCGAATATGACTAGAAAATTGCGAAAGTTTAGTAGTCGAGTAGTCAAATTTAGTGATTAATGTCTTGAAAGAGAATTAGTCTAAATGTGTTCATGTTCAAGAACGGTACTTAATTGTTGAATTCCTTGTCTCATGTTTCCATTATTTATTGATCTCTGAAATACCATATGGCACAATGTCTTTAATTCTTGAAAGTTAAATCGTTTAATTTATTTGCATTTTATTTTACAATCTGAAAACTCAAACAAAACAATTCTTCGCTTTAGCTAAGAACGAGTCTCGGAAGTCTTTAGTGTACCATTGGTTCTTGTGGATCGACCCCGTATATACTGCCTTGGGATTAAGTGTATCGGGTAATTACTCGAGCAATCAATATACATATATATATATATGTATGTGCATGTATGTTTATTATTCAAATTACATTAAGTTATGAACCTAAGATAGTGACACCAATTCAGCTGGGAGACTTAATGATTTGGAAGATACTCCATTTAATTTCATGTGTTATGTTTGAAAGCATATAATAAAACTAAACACAACCACTATGTACTCTTGAAACATAGTGAATATTCTTATAAAAAAAATTTAAAAATATATATATATATATATATATATATATATATATATATATATATATATATATATATACTATTAATAAACCTATACATAAGATTGAATAGATTAAGATTCGTCTGTGCACGGCAAGAATTCTTACTTAGTGTAATTTAATATTCCTACTTATTTTATTTATTTTGTTGGATAGCATTAAAATTTCTTTCTCTGTCAATCTTTCAATTTTTCTATTTTTATTACTTATTTAGCATATTTTAATTGATTTTTTCATGTCTTAGATAAATCATAAACTTAAATAGTAACCTACTAAAATAAAATAGCTAATTATGAATATAAATAAAAAGATTTATTTTATGTCTATACGTAATGATTTAAGTATATATATATATATATATATACAATTTTCTAATAAGATTATATCGAGTCACTCTTACGAGTTGTGTAGATGGTTAATCACGGCTAACAATTTTAGCATCGTACTACTAATTGTTACTGGTTTATTATGACATGTACTAATTAAATAACGAGGCTGCAAATAGTTCTTTAATTTATTGGTTACTAAAACTTTGATATTTCTTTTGGCTAAACCAAAAGCTCATACTTAATAAAATTATTTGAACATATAAAAGAAATAAAAACTTACATTCTTGGCAGCGGTGCTGAATGCTTCTCTGTGGCTTATGTCTGGATTATTCGCCTTAATCCTTTGAATTTCCTCTCTTCAAAGTTTTTAATATAAAAACACTAATCAATAACCTCTTTCTAAACAGATTTCGAACATTATATATGTATGTATGTCTAAGAAATTTTGTTACTTTATGAATTGGTTGTACGCAGAAGGTACTCGCTGCCGCTTCTCCGAGGCTGATAGACAATATAAGAAATTTTCAGTATGTATACAAATAATTTTCACGTGTACTTCTTTAGTTTTATTTAGAAAGCAATCTTACGACGGTTTACTATCCTTTGCTCAGTTATGGTACGAGTTGAAATTCTTGAAGGGATTTTGGTGTGGTCTCTTGAGGAAGATCCATACTCTGGTACTGCATAGTTCGTTGCCTAATAAAAATATATAAAAGCTAAATTTAGTTTTTAATTACATGACTTTTCTTTGACTTTCCAGACCAAAAATGGTGAATCAGAAGGATTGAGTAGCAATCATGTATGTATTGTTTAATTTAGGAAATTGAAAAGAGAAAAATAAAGTGGACCAACTTATAGACATTTTATTAATATTTAAGGGTAGTAAAAGAAAAAACCTTCAAAAAAAGGAATCTGAAAATATGTTTCGAAATAGAAAAAAACAAACAAACCTATGAAACCCTAATATTCATGTCAATCAAATCATAGAATAAGTAGCCCACATCACTAATAGATTAAACATAAGCTAGGGCTCTATGAAAAAAAAAGAAAAAGCAATTACAAAAAAAGCTGCAGATATCAATCACAGCTGGAAAAGGAAACTTAAATAAACATGTAAAAAGAAGAAGATTTAAGTAATATTAAAAAATTTGGGCCTATATATATGTAGTAGACGGCGGCTGGTTACAGAAACATGCAACAAGAGGCTCAGATCTCTGTCTATATTCGTCTTTAAAAACAAACAAAAGAGCCCTAAATTTCAGAGGGATGGTTCAAGATTTTTTTATTTAATGACAATGAACTCTTAAAATTTAGGCAATTGAGGAGAGAGAAGTTACATGGAAATTAGGGCGTGAAAGTGACTGAAGAGCAGCTGCCATGTTTACAGACCACAGATTGGTGCAGTGACCGCATCGGACGGTCACGATGTCGAACAAGCTGCTGCATGGGACACTCACCTACACGTTTTAGCCAAACACAACCTCACATATATTAATTAATTGATCTTCTTTCATGGACAATTGGATTTGTCAACCAGATCCATAAGACATAGATCGGCGAAAAGCTTAGATGTAAATTTATGCAACTTACACTTGTTACAAGAAAATTATCATTAGACAACGAATAAAAAATATTGCTTTTTTGTTGATATATATCAGATATTCCTATCTTTGTTGAAAAATAATGCAATCAAATCATATGATTAAAAAAAAAAAAAGTAGTGGCTTGAGATAGATCAGATCATCTTCTCTTTTGTTGCAGCCACCACTTAAGATCCAGTAGTGACTCCTTTTTTCATTATGCAAAATCTGTTACTTATAAATTAGTGAATATACTTACACATATATGCATGACCATTTTAAAATAGGTTATCTTATGATTCATAACTTAAAATTGTAAGTAAAATGCTACTAGTAGGATTTTGCTTTGAAAAGAGCAAGAAAAGAATAGAGAATAAATCAATATAATGGTGAAAAAAGTCATGTATAGCAGACGGATGGTGACTTCTCTCTGGCACCACAAGCTAAACAAAATATTTGTCATTGACAAAAATAAATTAGAACGGATTTAAATGAATGAGAACTTTGAACGTTTGTAAGATAGTGGAACTGATGAAAAGAGCTGCACTCCTCTTTATCAGAAACCAATATATAGTACAAAGGAAATTAAAGGTAGATCTATGCTTGATTATATATTTTATATACGAGATATTCAGAAGCATAGATCTACTATAGATAGCAGAGTATATAATCGATATGTATAGCAATTATACCGCGAGAATTATGTTGCAAAAGTTGCAAGGGATGTAGCAAAGTTGCTCGGTTGCCATCGCAGAGTTAGCCATGATCGATCGGAGAAATCGGACCAAACAAGTTGTTTGTTTTGAAGAATAGATAGAAGATGAGAGAAATTATATAGGTAAAAACCGTGTGACTCTGTCTCTCTCTATCTCTACATGAACAGACACTTGCCTAAAAAACTGGTATTGCACTTCAACAACTATGCCAAGGGATCATAAAAGTAATTTAATGAATGGGAAGATAATATGTAAGCCTAAGGAGAGGATGAGAGTTAAAGGGGCAAAATTATTATATGCAATGTGAAGGATTTGGGAATTTCGATGTAGGGTTATGTTCTATGTCTTTTAACGAGTAGGGTCCGCTTCACTTATGGGGTTGCATACCATAAGAAAAAAATTCTTATCGGAAATTTGGGATGGAATTGGTAGTTAAGGCAATTAGTATTCTTTTTTTTTTTAAAAGAGATCAATAGCATATAGTTTTTGTTTTTAATATAGCCAAAATAAAAAAATAACTTGAACTACATAGCATTTAGTTTAAGGAAATAAAAAAAAAAACTGTATAGTTTATTTAATATAGCCGAAAAAGTTTTATATTATACAATATAAATAATGATTGCCAAAACAATATTTTGGAATCATAAATTCATAACGTTATACAACCAATCGAGGGACGGTCTATATGCAAGATATTGTATGTAGTAAAGGAAGAATATTTGTATTCGCGAGAATATTCTATGTCGGCCTTCCTTCCAAGAACACTACATTGAGTTACTAAATTATCGATGGTATTAATAAAGATTGGTATATGAGAACGTTGATGACAACAAAAACAACAACCAAAAAAAGTATCTGTGAACATTACCTTTTCGACTTTATTCGTGGGATACTTCAATCAAATTTAGGGTTCGTTTTTTTTTATGTCGCATGTAGGGTTGATACTTGATAAGTAGCCTAGTAGTAGTTGAGTTATAAAATGGTTGCTTGTTTAAACTTGGCATTTATGTTTAGTAATAAATGAAAATTTTAACTGTATTATTTATTTCTATATCATTAATATAAAACAACAAGCTTTCTTTCACTTTCACAGAAGTATCATTCTAATATTTACACACAAATTAAAAAATATATATAAATTTTTATTATACATTTTATTAATACAATAACTGGTTTTATCATTCTAATTAATAAACACAAATTTTAACCCGCAGTATACCGCGGGATGATTTATTTTTTTAAAGTTAGTATGTTTAAAATTTTTATAAATTGTACCTCTTTATAAAATATTTATATTTTATAATTTACAATTGTTATTAAGTAACGATATACCACGAGCCTACATGACAATTGTTAATAAACTAAAGATTTAACCCGTATAAAAGCGGCATGTTAATGATATTTTAAATTTTATAAATATTGATTTAAACCCGCCCGCCGTATAAACTCGTACCGAAATATAACCCGTCCCGTAATTTCTTAACCCGTCCAGTGATTTGTTTTCTAAAAGTAGTGATTTTAAAATTTGATGATTATTTCGTATATATAAAAGCTTACAAATTGTATCATTTCTAAGATATTTATATTTTAATAAACTGAGGATTTAATCTGTATTAAGCGGTATGTTAATGATATTCCAAAATTTTATAAATATTGATTCAAACTCGTCCACCATATAACCCCGTTCCGAAATATAATCCGTCCTGTAATTTGTTAACTCGTCGCGTGATTTGTTTTCTAAAAGTAGTAATTTTATAAATTTAACGATTATTTATTATATATAAACGTTTGCAAATTGTATTATTTTCTAAGACATTTATATTTTATAGTTTATAATTGTTATTGAGTAACATTATACCACGGGACAATTTTTGGTTTTATACAATCGTTTCTAAATGAGACTGATTTGATATGTTTAATATTGATGGTATTAAAAAAAAAATTAATCCGTATTGAAGCGGCGGATTAATGATATTTTTATTTTTATTTTTATTATTGATTCAAAAACCTGTCCCGCCAAACCCGTCCCGTCAAAAAACCTATTTATTTTATTAATATTGATCTAATATATGATATGGTTCTGAATCATTGTCTAAATATTTTAGTCGATGTAGAACGTTGAACATACATTTTTCGTCAATTAGATAATATATGTCGGTTAAAATTTCGAATCACAGTATATGTAGAAAAACAAAATTGATTTCTTTTTTACGTTATGTATTATATGATGATTCAAAATAGTTAAAAACAAATCAAACAAATATCATAGGAGAATCATAATTCTAAATCTTAATTAAATCTTCTAAATATTTAAATTATTAAATATTGAATATTCAGCATATGAGTTGGGTTAAATATAACCCGACCCAACAAATGTTTTATGAACAAAATTTGTAAATGGGTCGGATACCCATTGTATCCAAATGCATTTTATGCCACCCACTAAAAATGTAATTCAAAAATACTATTATAGATAATAATATGTTGTCAATAAAATTAAAATTTATTAGAGAGAACCGTAGATCATATGAAAAAGACCAAAAAAAGGAATTTGATTCTTTCCTATTGAAACAATGGATCACTTAGAGCATCACCAACGCTCGTCTCTCTATTTCAGTTTCTCATATACGTGTGAACACAACTTTTAAATGTGAACATAAATAAATTCATATTTTATTAATAAATATTTTATTTAGACTAATTATAGTAGGACATCTGTGAGAAACGTTTCTTAAAGTCTCTCACAAGAGCGACGACTCTCTCCCTTTCTCCTCTTTTTCCTATTTTTTTCTTTATTTTAATAATGAGAGACGATGCAAAACATACCCGTTGGAGATGGCCTAAATCAACTAAAATAAAAGTGAGGAGGATGCACACATATGTTAGTAAATCAATACAAATATTTCATAGAAATGGGGAAAGAGGAAAGAAAAGAAGAACAGTAGTGTGGCTACGGAAGGATGCAAAAGCTGGGACCAGCATGAAAGCAAGTTGCCACTGTTTTTTATTTGCTTTCATTGGAAATTAAACTTTTTGATATATTTCAGGTTTAGTTGGGAATGAGCTAAATTGTTCAGTTACCTCTTTTAGTTTGGACGGCTGATTAGACATTAGGGTTTGTTAGAGTTCACTTCTTTTTGTTTGGACAACTGATTGGATGAACATTAGGGTTTGATAGAGAGAGAGACATCTAAACATCTGAAAAGTGGGAGACCTACGAGTAACCAAATTATTGCGTATACAAATAATATTATATTTCATCGGTAGAAATCAATTTAAATCTTCTGATAAGTTTGTGACAAAAAAAAACTAAAATTAAAACGAAAAGACAAAACAAATTTTACAAGAAAAAAAAACAAAAACTTTGTGATAAGTTTGACTAAAACGCTTTAAACCACACATATAAATGTTATTATTGTCTTTTTATTTCAACATTGAGATACATCATACATTTAGTTTCCCTAAATTAAGATCTCCTTCTAATACCTAATTCCCCTAAATATCCCCTTTTAAAAGTTCAAAGAGAGTGTTAAAAAAATAATCCAACCATATATTTACACTATATATTTGAAATATTGATCTATTCTTTTAATCGTTGTCTTACTATAAAACTCAATAACAAAAACTAACTTTAAGACATTGGGATTCATTAAAAATAAATAAACCACGTTATTTTATTAATCAAGTATTCCAGTAGAAAGAATTAAGATCTCGACTTATTCAGGTGTACTAACTAGTTAATTTTCTATTTATTGAGGCTGGTGCTTCTATTAAGAAAGAAAGAATCAAATATTTTTCACCTTATTATTATGAAAAAAAAAATCTGAAGATCGGTTGAAGATTGTTTTGGAGTGAAGCGGTGTTGAATAGCTAATGTGATGTGTTACAAGGAGTTATCATGAAATCGATGTGTCATCACATTTATGGCTTCTTGCAACCCCACATTCTCTCCCCCTCCACCACCGCACTTAGGGGGCGATTTCTATTTTTTTTAATTTTCAAATCATTTTTTATTGAAACTCTTCGCTCAAAATTGTTTGAGGAAACCTAGAAAATGACGTAAAGATGAGTGATATCTTAAACAAGAGAAAGCAGTACTAGAGGAAGTTTCTCTTAAGTTTTACAAATCCATCTTTAATCTTTGCGTCTTCTTCTACGATCCTTGTTTTCTTTTCTGTTTAGCATTGTTCGTCTTTTTGCTAACAAGATTGTTTAGATAGTGATGGTAAATCATTCAACTAACAAGCATAGCAACAATTTCATGAAATGGAGGACATTCTCGTATATTAAGAGTATTTAACACCTTTTCCATTTCATATTATACTAGGTGACTGTCCGCGCAAAGAATCATGTATAAATGGCAAAATCATGACAGATTAATTAGGAAATGTTATAGATGATGAAAAAGTGATATTATAAATGCTAAGAAAATAAGACGCTAATCAATTTTTTTTTAAAAAAAAAAAAAAAAGAAATACTAAGACAATAAGAAAACAACGAACGTCATCACTCCATAGCATTCTCTTTGCGTGTGACGATAGGTACTTGGTCGTTTTCAGGATTCCTGACATCCGATTAATACCATCATAAACAGTTAATGTACAGTCGCCAATTTTAGAGTTTTGAATGTAAACGAAAAAAACAAAAAAATAATTACCAACAAAGCATCTCGTCGGTAATACTGAGATCCGGATTCAACATAACCCCCGTACATTCGGTATCATTGGTACATCTCCACCTATGTTCATGCGATAGCTCTATTTTCACAAACTTGATAATACATATCACTGTGTTATCCGAACGACGGTTCCATAAATTGTTGAACTCGACTGCAAGATCACCCGTCAAACGACACTCTAGATGGATACACCTAATTTAAAGGTTTTAAGAAGTAATGAGACTCTATATTCTGATATAACTATGATAAAAAGATAGTGACTTACAATCTTGAATGAACCGTTCGACCTCCAGGCATCAACAGGGAAGTTATTATGCTTAATGCAACATTAAAAATAAAAGACTAAGGACCTAAGAGTAGTAGATAAAATATTTCACACGTAAATTTTCCCAGTCCCTCCATACGCATATAAGAAAAACAACCCACTTTATCGGTTATAACTGCATCAAAAACTTCGTCATACACAGCTTTTTGCTCCTCGCTTAACATGAGGGGCAACCTCTCACGATCCTTTAATTTTTCTATTATCATACTTATATCCAAACTCTTTAAAAAGCAAATGATTTCTACGTTTATCAAGAGATCTTTCATCAAACTGCAGAAAATCGTCTATTTTGGTCCCTATTTTTTTGTTATGATGATTATAGCCAAACTCAACAATCAACAAATGATTTGTATATAAAGATCTCTTTCACCAGGCTGTTGAAAACCGTATATTTTGCTCTTTATTTTTTGTTACCATGGTTATAGCCAGACTTCAATCAGCAAATGATTTTAGGTTAACCAATAGCTTTTTTATGAGACTAAAGAAAACTGTCAATTTTTCATTCTTTTTTGCGTCATCATTGTTTTAGCCAAACTCATCAATCATCAAATGATTTCTATGTTTATCAAGAGTTCTTTCATCAGACTGCATAAAACTGTTAAATTTGCTCTTTTTCCCGTAATCATAGTTTTAGCCAAACTCATCAATCACCAAATGATCTTTACGTTTATCAAGAGCTCTTTCGTCATTGTTATAGCCAAAATCTTTAATTAGCATATAATTTCTATGTTTATCAAGAGCTCGTTCAGCAGACTGTAGAAAACCGTCAATTTTGCTTATTTTTTGTTATCATGGTTATAACAAAACTTATAAATCAACAAATGATTTTACGTTTATCAAGAGTTTTTTCATGAGACTCTAGAAAATCGTCAATTGTTTTTTTTTTGTTATCATGGTCATAGCCAAACTCATAAATCAGGAAATGACTTCTTACGTTTATTCAAAGCTCTTTCATGAGGCTCCAGAAATCGTCAATTTTGCTCCCTTTTTTCTTTTATCAGAGTTATAGCCAAACTCAACAATCAACAAATGTTTTCTATATTTATGATAGTTATAACCAATCTCATCAATCAAAAATAATTTTTATGTATATCAAGATGTCTTTCATGAGATAGCTGAAAACAGTCAATTTTGCTCATTTTTTTCTTATCATAGTTATAGTCAAACTTTTCAATTAGCAAATGATTTCTACGTTTATCAAGAGCACTTTCATCAGAATGCAGAAAACCGTCAATTTTGCTATTTTTTTTTTCTGTTATCATAGTTATAGCCAAACTCATAAATCAACAAATGATTTTTACGTTTATCATGAGATTTTCCATGAAGGTGTAGAAAACCGTCAATTTTGCTCCTTTTTCTGTTATCATGGTTATAACCCAAATCAACAATCAGCCAAATATTTCAATGTTTATCAAAAGTTCTTTCATCACGCTGCAGAAAACAGTCAATTTTGCTCATTTTTTCTCGTCATTGTTATAGTTTAACTCATCAATCAGCTGAAGATTTCTACATTTAATAAGATCTCTTTCATCAGACTGTAGAAAACAGTCAATTTTGCATGTTTTTTTGTTATCACGGTTTTAACGAAACTCATCAATAAGAAGATGATTTCTACGTAACCAAAGCTCTTTCATCAGGCTGTAGACAACCGGCAATATTGCTTCTTCATTTTTGTTATCATTGTTATTGCCAAACTCATCAATCAGCAAATGATTTATACGTTTATCAAAAAACTCTTTCATCAGGCTTTTTAGAAGTGAATCAAAATTATGTTGTTAAGAACAATATTTTTAGCTTACTTCTTTCTCTGAACCGCCACAATTGTCTTTTTAATAAATATTTGGAAATTAACTAATAAAAATATTCACCGAATAGTTAGTGATTTTATCTAGTTAACAAACTCATAAAGGTAACAATTCATATCTAATCTAAATCTAAACCTAAACAATTTTATCTTTTTCCATAAATTTCAAAATCAAGAATTTTTATTTTATATTTAGGATAATTTAAAGTATTTACACACCAACTTACTATCTATGTAACACCCATAATTAAAAGAAATATGGAAGCAGATTTTGGGTTAAACTGATCATTTTGAAACTATCTGTTTCAGGGGGATTTCTGATCTATTCAGAAGTTTGAAGCAGAATCTATAAATAGAAAAAAGTCCAAGGACTAAAGTTCAAAAACGAGAAAGGGGAGAATTCGAGTTCATCCTTTCCCAAAACTGACGGATACTTTTTGGTAACTCGAATCTTCCACTACAAAAAAGGTCATTTTGCATCATATAAATTATATCACAAAACTAAATGATGCTATTTTAAATCAATTATTGATAAGTGAAATAAATAGATATGGTTTTGCATCAATTGTAATAATTGATGTTGTAATTAACTAGTTTGGCATCAATTCTATAAAACTGATACAGTTTTTAGAAGTTTGTATCACTTTTACAAAATTGATATTAAAGTATAAATTTACATCGATTGCCTAATTGATGTATTTATTATTTTTTGTTGACATTACTTACAAAAGCGTTGCAAAATTTACATCAATAAAAACTGATGCCAATAAAAATTATATTAATAATATAAACATAATTATGCAAATTAGCTTCACTTATTAAAACTAATGTAACAATGTTCGTCTTTAACATCAATTTAATAAAATGATATTGTTTTTTTTTTTAGTTTGCATCAGTTAATACATTTGACACTAAACAATTTAAAAACATATTTGCTGTAGAAAAAAAAAAAACCTAATTCCTAAAACAAACGTACGACACTTGTGAAGAGCCGAACATCGTCTACACAGTTTCTCCTTCAAATTGGTTTTGAAATTTAAAGCTTGTTTTATGAATCTGTGAATCTTACGTATCCTGCAAATCAGTTTTTAGTTCTGTAGTAGTAACTATTTTTTTTACCTAGTTTAGGATCGATCATGGATTCCATGGATTCAGAGACACAACCACCTGATGATTCACCAGCTTTGGAAGATTACAAACATGCCTCCTCCACTTGCTCCAGAATGTAAAGCTTCAAATGTAAAACACAAGTCATAGGTAATAATTAAAATTGATTTTTTGAATGTTATTAAAGATTGATTGAGACCTTGCTCCGCCTGTTGCTGCAACGTTGTATCTGTTGCTGCAACGTTGGTTTATAGTAAAATTCATGATTCTGCACCGTTAATATCCCTCTAAATGAATTACCGATCAAGTGACCATTTGCTATGCTTCTCGTGAAACCATGATATGTTCCTTCTATTCTTCACATTTATTAATTCTTTGTTTCATCTCAGGGCGTTGTTTTGAGTTTGAATTCTTTTCAGAGTTTTAGCTTCCTATTCTTTGTAATTATTTTTTTATATCAAGGATGAATGAATTACATAGTTAAACAAAAAAAAATTCTTAGATCGCATATTCTTTAGCATATTAACTTCTAATTGTAGCTCTGCTTATACGTAGAAATCTTATATATGTTAATTTAATACTCAAATAAATGTTATATATGTTACTTTAATTTACTATATACTAATCGAATTGTTTCTGACATATGTGTTTTATCAACAAGATAATGATGGAAACATAGAAGGTAAAATGGTGACATGTAAAGATGTCTGGAATTTCAAAACAGCAAAGTGATTGTGCATTTCGACGGAGGAAAAGCGGTCAGCCAATTGGAGATTCTGGTGGTTTACTTGGATCATGGATAGGTCAATTAAGCCATGATATAATTTGCTACCCATCAACTACAGCGATTGGAGGTTGGTTAATCCTCACACTAAAAGCAAGGCATGGGATGTAATTCAGGTAACTTTTATATAACATCTATTCGTTTATGTAATTTTTTTTTAAATAAAGCGATGTTTGTAAGACAAGATTATGGTTGATGAACGTTGTATGTGATGTCATTGCAGTCAAAATTCTGGTTTGATGATCCGACACTGAGAAAAGGATATGTGATGAGTGCACTAGGTAGCAGATGCAAGGATGTCAAGCTACGTCTTTGGAATGAATACAACGAAATAGTCTAAGTGAAACGTTGGAGAATCGACCTACTAGTGTTCCTGAAGATCAATGGGTTCATTTAGTTCACATGAGGTTTGCTGAAAAATGGAAGGTATAAGATTATTCGTGGATATTTTTATATAGTTGTATCTCTTCATATCTAATTGCAAGTAATTCTTTTATGTGAGTTTCAGAATATGCAAGAGCGGAATAGAAAGAACAAAAAAAAAACATACCATGCCTCACGTATGTTGAAGAAAGAGCTTTTCAAGGAGAAGAGATGAGATTGTAAGTAACTTAGTTTGTATTATAAACTAGTTTAGTATACTGATATTACGTATACTATTTTATGCATTTTTATCTGTTATGAAAGAAAAACAAGACCGGAAAAAATCCATGCCGAGCAGAACTTTTCATTGAGACTCGCATGAAATCTGATGGAACCTTTGTATGTGAGGAGGCTAAAACACGCGCGGTTAGTTTTATATAACTCACCTATAATTTTTATTATTCTTAAATCTGAAGAAAAGTTGATCATTTTCCATCAATAGTTATTATGACGACCATTATTTATATTTTTCTTGCTTTTTATAGGAAGCACTTTAGAACTTTGATGAGTCAAAATCCACACAGCACAAAACAATGTTACAACTAGCTTGGATGCATGAATTTGCTCAAGTGTTTGGTCCAGAGCGTCCAGGACGAGTACGTTGTGTTGGTCGTGGACCCACACCTTCAAAACTAGTGAACGCTCAACTACATCTATAGCAGAGATAGAAAATTCTGAAATGGTCGTGAGCTGAAAACACAAGTGAAAGCAATTATCAGATCAAGTTAACGGATTGACTACCTTCGTCCAAAAAATAATTGGTACTTCAACCGCTGATCAGGTATTATATAATGATAGTTTCTAAGTTATAATTGCATAATTATACTTTGTATATAAAACTAATATATTATGGTATATTAGGCAAGAGCATGGGCTACAAATGTTTGCTGCGGCTTTTACAAAAAACATCCAATCGTTTGCAAACACCCTTAATTAATCCGCTATGCTAATCAGGTAAGTGGTTCTTATATATTAATTTCATAGACAATAGAAAAAATATAAGCCAAAGTAAGGATAATTATCTTTCACAGCTTTTAAATGAGATTGAGGTCGACATTGTGCCGTTAGCCGGCTTTTTGTAGCAAATTCTATTGGTTCTCCATAAACTAATCAGTTTTTTTTTTCATTTCTCAGGCAATAAATGATGATGCCAATGCTAACTCAAACGCTGGAAACAGTTCTGGTGATCATGATCAACATTAGTTTACCAATATTTCTTAGCAACTATGCTTTATTTATGTTTTATGAATTTGCACTACGGATGTAATTTGTTTTCTAATTTATGTATTGGATATGGTTTCTCTTATTTAATTAGTTTTGTTTTTGTTTCTAAAAAAATCAACCGAATATCTCTTTATTAAATTGAAATTCAATTAAAGATATGTGAATAAAAATAACATTCTCATCAGTTTTGTTATAACTAAAACAATTATTAGAATCACTTACGTAGAAGTGATAAGAAAATATTAAATCAGTAGCTTAAATGATATAATTATTATAATCACATGAAATTGACACTAATTTTACATTAGTTATTTACAAATGATGATAATACTTTTAATCGGTTATTGTAAATGATACAATCGTTTCAATCACTTTTAAAGATTGACACTAATATAACATCAATTATATACAAGTGATAGTAATTTCTTAAATCGGTACTTGTAAATGATACAATTATTAAAATCACTTCTGAAAATTGACACTAATTTTACATCAATTACGTACAAGTGATAGTAATATGTTATAGTACTTGTAAATGATACAATTATTAAAATCACTTATAAAAATTGACACTAATTTTACATCAGTTTAAGTAAGTGATGTAAAAACTAACATCAGTTAAATTAATTGATGAAAATGTTAGCATCAGTTTTTTACAAATGATACATGTTGCAATCGATTACAATAATCGATGTAAATATTATAGGAATTAGCATCGGTTAATAATAAATTGATGCGAATTATTTACATCACCACTTTCGGAGTCACTTTTTTAAGTGATGCAAAAGTCGTTTACATCATTTATAAATAATACAAATATTAAAAATAAATGATGTAAAATGACCTTTTTTTGTAGTGTTCATCTTTTCAACCCTAATACCCTTATTTATATGAGTTTCTAAGCCCCAAAGATTTGGAAGCCGATTTTGTTGTCAACTTGAGATTTTTGGTGAGTTTTCGAGTCTATTCTTCACAATCTCCGATTTGAATATTTCTCGGCAACTTGTGAACTGATTTTACCGTGGCTTAGGTTGATTGAGCTTCTCCGTATTAGTGCACTAGTTCTGGGTTAATTTCAGCTTTGATAGGAAAGTGTGGTAAGTTTCTTCTTCTTCCTTCTCCAATTTTCTTCCATGGAAGTGAGCTTCAAGCTCTTTAGAAGTGGATTTTGTTTCAGGAGGAATTAGGACTCGAGCTATACCTTTTTAGAAAGCTCTCGTTCATACGGATCTAACGCCACTGAGATCTCATCAAACGGATGTCGGAATTGATCGTAATCTGATTCGTAAATATTTCGATTTTGTTGATTCATAGTCAAATCGGGATTTAGTTACACTGGTTCTTGAACTTTTGAAACCGGTTTTGGGATGGCCTGTCTGTGTAGAATACTCGCTTGTAATCGAATTTTAAATTCGTTGAGTTTTGAATTTTAACCGATCGTAATTCGGACCGATTCGGCTGCTTTTAAACCGGTTTGGGGAATCTAATACCTGATTATGATTTATCTTGAAATTATCTTTCCGATGTTATATTTTACGGATTTTTCAGATAGACGGTTGATTTTAGATAAATTAATTGGTGGTTTGGGACATATCTAGAATTGCCGTTAACCACTCTTTCAGTCCGAAAATCTTTCCAGGTGAGTTCTAACTCCCTTATTAGTTATTATACATTTGTATAATATTTAGGAATATGATAGAAAGAAGATACGAATTACTTGTATGTTTGAATTCTGAAAATTTTGTATTTGTTTTAGTGTTGTTATTTTGAATATGATTCTAATGATGAAATATGTTATTCTGTTAAGACCGGTATCAGCATGCTTTTCTGATTTAGCTAGCTCTATTGAGCAATCTGTGGCGGCCGGCATCGCCAACATATGTATTCCGTATTCTGTTAGTGATATTGAGGTCGGTTAATGCCGTGGACTGTACTTCCTTATCACCTCGTTAGGGGCCAACATCCCTATCGAGTATATTATGTAAATATTCTGTTAGTATATGGTTTGGGTCGACCAATGTTGGGGTTGTACCATTCCGATATTGCATTGCTGGATACCTGGTCGTTCTGTTCTGATGTTATTATTCTGTCTGATGATTTATTTTGTCTAATGATTTAATTAAGTATTTCTGGTAGTATATGATCTGTCGTGATTTATTTTATTTATATGTAATTAAATTGGAATTTATGTATGTTGGTACAAACACGTGAACATTATTTATGTATGCGGGATAAGACAGTGTTGGTGCTTGTTCGTCGGGTTTGTAGTCTCACTGAGCGATTTTTCGCTCACATAAGTTCTGATTCCGTGCAGAGGGTATTGAGGAGGAGAGCATGCAGCTGAGGTTTAGAGTTTGTTTTTCAGTCGTAGAGCGAGACTTGGTAGATTTTCCAAAGTTTAATTTATTTTGCTTTTGAGATTTGGAGTGTTTACGAGACTTCAACTTTATACGTTATAAAAATTTTAGTATTTTATTACATGTTTTAGTAATGCTTCAAAAATTCTTTTGAATTTTCGGGGCGTTACAAGTGGTAGCAGAGCCGAACCCAGACGAGTGTGGATTCAAGAGGGCTCACATCGTAGGGGGTGACCGTCTTGGTGAGCAACGAGGATGTTGCGATATGTTAGTGAGGGGTGAATTGTAGCACCCCGGTTTCAGGAATATGGTGGTGCATGCAGAGAGGTTTAAAAGAATTGATTTGGCCATCTATGTCACCAAAGTGCACTTATATGGTGGGCCCACGGGTCGAGAGAGGACGTGGGGCCCATTAAGAGTGGCAGTTGATAACATGGGATTTTCGCCCATATTTGTTATTGTTTTTGATGTTTTAGGAAGTGTTTGGTGTGATTTCAAGGCTAAAGAGGAGATATTCAAGTATTTATGAAGCCAAGAAGGTTTTACGAGTTTCCAAGCAAAATGGACCAAAAGACGAGCAAAACCCGTTTCAGGACAGATTCGAAGCTCCAGAGGTTTGTTCTTAATGCATATTGCTTGAATAGCTAACTTGCAATTGATCATAGGTAGGTTTATGCATCACAAGTGTATAGATCCGCGTTCACTAGCCTAGATGTGAGTATCGTGTTATAACAAGCACACACCACTTAGTTATAGGGCTTTAACTAAAATCGAACTCGTTAATCATGCTGGTCTAATCTCGTCGTTGCATGCGTTAGTTTAGTAACGGAGTTGTTAGACTTAGATAATCGTTTGGTCATAAACCAAACGGTTTTATATAAGTGTTTCGTAGTTCATGAACTGTTTAATAAGCATAGGTTTACCTTTGTTTAAAACCCTAGAATAACCCGATCCGTGATACCCTGAAAAATTCTTGAAGCCCAACGTCTCGTTTATTGATAACCTTAATCGTTTAATTAGCTTTTATTTTCTGTTTAGTTTTGTGACAACCCAAAAACCAAACCCCTCTCTTTTGTTTGTCTTAGACATATTCCTTTCCATTGAATTCGTATCGTACTTATAAGTCTCTGTGGGATCGATCCTTAAATACTACAATTGATTAACTGTGCACTTGCAGTATTTCGTGTAGTCTCTAAGGGAAAACTTTGAGGCGAAATAAAACATGCATCAAGCTTTCTGGCGCCGTTGCCGGGGACTTATTTAAGTTACCTACGAATTTAGGACTAGGATATCTTTCTAGGACGCTTTTTAGTTTTTTGTTTTTGCATTTTATTTTCAGTTTTACTTTGAGTTTTTCTTCTTCTTTTCAGGTACCCTCGGGACTAGCCCGAATGGAGAGCCCCGACCCAAGGATAAATGGTGCAGTCTGTGGCCAGTGTCGATCGACACTAGGTGAGTGTCGGTCGACACTACTGTCTGGTGTTGATCCTGCTCTGTCAATCTCAGTCGATTCTGCTCCGTCAAACGTCGACACTTCCTCATTTTGATATTGGTGTCGATCGACACCCAGGTAGTGTCGGTCGACACTATCAATGTGTGTCGAGCGGTTCTGGAGATCAATGTCGAGCCTGGTCGATTTTGCTTCGTCACAGCATGATGTCTCGTACATATGTGTTGGTGTCGATCGACACCAGAAGGTGGTGTCGGTCGATACTGCCTCTGCAACATCAAATTCGTCACTCTCCTCAACGGTCACGAACTCATATTCACTTTCCATCGAAGCAGCATGCCAAGAAGTCGTGAGGCTGCTCTCAGTCCATCTAGGGAGAGGTGTCTCTAAGATCTTTTGCTGACCTTCCAGAATCTGTTCCAGCATTGATTATATCTTGCTTCTTCGTGCGGGTGGAGGGGGGGCTTGGTAAGAAGCAAGATCATAGTTCCTTGTGAAGCTGAAACTACTGCTATTCTGAAACGGTTGCTGGAACTGAGACTTCTGAGTGTGGCTAGTTGGACCATTTCCATAGAAACCTTTGTACCCTTGTTGGTGTTTAAATCTCTGATTTTGAAAACCTCTTCCACCAACATAATCGACATCCTCCACAAGTAGATTGTGGACTGCGTCAAGCTTAGCCATTAACCCAGCAATCTTACTCTCGTTCATGTTCTTTGCTTGTTTCCGGTTCTGTGATTAGACAAACACCTGAAACACAAGAAAAATAAAAGAGAAAGCGTTAGTAAATAAAAAAAAAAAAAAACAAAAGCTTAGACTAAATTCTAATCCTAATCTAATGGTGAAGTGAAGAGAACTTCGGCAACATCGCCAAATTTGATGTGAGTCAAATTAAGACCTAAGACTACTCTCTGAAATAAGAGATCAATTGCAGTACTTTAGGGTCGAATTCCACAAAGCTCTCGTGTTCACACAATAGACTAATAGGTTTTGAATTAAGCTAAACAAGTAAAGATTGCAAATTAATAAAAAACAAGTAATTACAATCGAGATGTAAATCAGATTGGAAAACGTTAGACTTAGGGATTTCTCAAGATAAATAAATAGTAGATCTAGCAAAATTAGGATTATTAACGAACCGTTCTATAACTCAAATCACTAATGTATAGCCAACCACCTCTCGTATGAATTGATTAACTAAACCTAATATCAGGAAGTTCCACCTTTCGAATGTAAACTCCTAGAATTAGACTAGCATTAATAACAAGTTTGATTTGTTCACAGATATTCCTAGACCACCTCTCGTATGAATCTAGTAATTTCTGCCCACCTAAGATAGTTCCAGTAATAGATGACCTCTCGAATCTACCTATTATCCAATTATCAAATTCTAGTTAATTACTCTAGAATTAGCATTAAGAACAATCAAAGATGAAGAACAATCAAAGATGAAGAACTCTAAAGATATTATCCTAACAGGTTATCGATCTACTAATTCATCTAAATCCCTAATGAGAATCCCTAAACCTAACAAGCAAACTACTCAGACATGGAGATTGAAACAAACAACATGTTATGAATAGAAAGCATAAAGAAATTCAATAAAAGAGATGAGTTAAGAAAGATCTTTTCTGGAGGAGCTCTCTCCAATTATCTTCCAAAGGGTTCAAGCTCCCAAGAACAAAGTAAAATAAAGCTTAGGTCTAAACAATGACCTTAAGAATCTATTTATATGTTCTTAAAAACGTGCAGGGACTTCTTTGAAAATAGGGAGAAGTTCTGGGGCGAATCTGCAAATCTTCATAACTTCAAAGAAACGCGTCTTTGAATTGCCGTCAGATCTTGGTGTCGACTGACACCAGGGGTGGTGTCGATCGACACCTACACGTATTTTTGTCTCCGGATTGGCCCGAACGTGTATAAACCTGAAAAGACTCAAAAAGACACTAAAAACAACAAAAAGACTCTAAAATCAATACATATATCACGGCTAAAATAGGTAAAATCCGTGATATATCACCTACAACCAAGACCGGTCACGAGCCACCTGACAGGTGGCGCCCCTACTGACCAGCCCGGTCACACAACCGCCGGAGGAGATGAAGGCGACGAGCCGCTGAATCGTGAGGGAATTATAACTACTCCTCCCTTACGACCTGAACGTGTCTATCAACCTAAGGTGCCTTACCCTAATGCCTCGAAGACTTCAAAGAAGGAAAGAGAACGAGCTAAGCTAAGAGAGCTAATCGGGCAATTAACGGTAAGACTACCTTTTGTTGAAGCTTGTGCCATGATTCCTACTCTTAGGAAGTACATGAAGAGTATAATGACCAACAACATCAGCCTTGAAGACGGAGTAATGATGATTACTCAAGACTGTAGTGCGATAATACAAAACCGGAGTCCACAGAAACGAGGTGATCCGGGAAGTTTTGTGTTGTCATGTACCATTGGTGAAGAAGTTTTTAGCGTTGTCTATGCGATTTGGGATCAAGTATCAATATGATGCCACTATCGACTGCTAAACACTTGGGATACCACTCTTTCAAGCCGACGAAGATCTCATTAGTCCTCGCGGACCGATCTGTACGTCGTCCAATCGGAGTTCTCCTAGACATTCCGATCACTATTGGAGAGTGCCAAATCCCTACAGATTTCGTTGTGTTGGAGGTTGAGAAGGAACCTAAGGATCCATTGATCCTTGGTCGCCCTTTCCTCTCTACCGAAGGAGCCATTATCGATGTTCCTAATGGAAAGATCGATCTTCATCTCGGCGACTTTGTGATGAAGTTTGATAAGAATGAGACGCTAAAGCAAGCCTCATCTCATAATCAAGTCTTCTCTGTTGATAAAGTGGAGGAAGCCACAAGCGAGCTATGTGAAGAAATCATTCTCGACGATCCTATGGAGATAGCTTTGATGGAAGCTAAGGACGATTATGTCTCATGGAGTCCGTGGAAAACTCGGCGAAGATCCTTGATTCAACCGAATGTTACACGAGACTCGTAGCATATCTCGATCTAGACAAGGAGAGTAGCCAACCCGCGCCTCCTAAGGACACACCGTCCGCTGTAGCTGATCCTTGGAGTGAGCTAAGAGCCCTGAAAGTGGAGCTCAAGCAACTCCCTGTTGGGCTAAGGTACGCTTTTCTTGGCCCTAATTGTACTTATCCTATTATCATTAACTCTGGTTTAGATAGCAAGGAGACCGCTATGCTCCTCTCCGAGCTGAGGAAGCATAGGAAAGCATTGGGATATTCCCTTGAAGACATTCCAGGTATATCCCCAGACCTTTATATGCACAGGATTCACCTTGAAGAAGGAGCAAAGAACTCGATCGAGCATCATAGGAGGTTAAACCCGAACCTGAAAGATGTCGTGAAGAAGGAGATTATGAAACTGTTGATCAAATGCCGCGACTAGAAAGGACCACTTTCCTTTACCCTTTATTGATCAAATGCTTGAAAGGTTAGCTAACCATTAATTTTACTGTTTTTTAGATGGTTATTCTGGTTTCTTTCAGGTACCAATCCATCCGGACGACCAGGAGAAGACGACTTTCACCTGTCCCTATGGAACGTACGCGTATAGAAGGATGCCATTCGGAGAGCACATTGGGAGAAGAAAGGTGGAATCAAGAAGACACTAGACCATGTTGGTTGAGTACATTCATGACCAAATCTCCTGAACACTCGACCAAGTCATCTCCAAAACACTCGACCAAGCCTCATGTTTCACTCGACCAAGCCAGCTGCAACACTGAATCAATAACTCGACTGGGTACTCAACCAAGTTGGTCGAGTACCCTCAGCCATCTCACTCCTAAGTCACTCGACCTCCATACTTGACCACATGCATCAGAGTCTTCTCAAATCCGCACTCAAGACAATTTGAGCACAAGGAAGAGAAGAGGATGAAGCAATCACCTGACTGACACTCGACCTCTACACTTGACCGCATCTCGACCAGAGCAAGAATTCACAAAGGTGTCAGCTTTACTCGACCTCCTTTACTCGATCGCATGGGTTGAGTGGTCTCCTTAAACCGCCTTAGAATTTTGTCGTCTTGTGTTTTAGGGTTTCCTAGTATTTACTATAAATAGGTGTTTCTCTTTGCCCAGAGAATTAAGCTGTAATGCGCTGAAAAATTAGTTTTTCCAGAAATTTGTAATCCAAATTATTCTGAATCTATTCAGTTTTTGCATTTGATTCCTTCTTTAAAATTGTTTATCTTGTTGAGATCTTTAAGTGATGAAGTTTTTAGAGATTTCTGGGTTTGTGTTCTTGATGATGTTTATTGAGTAGTGATAAGGGTTCTTAAGGATGGGTTAGGGTAGTTTAGGTTCCTTAATCTATTAGGTGGTTAAGTCTGATTGGTAGATCCCTTCTGGATTAGTCGTTCTTAATGCTAATTGGTTTCTAATCAACTGGAATTTGAGCCCAGGCATTTCCGCACCCACAAGGTGTTTGATGAAATTCCTGAACCACTAATTCCAGAGATTTGTGTCTCTGTACCAAGGTGTTAGTTTCAGAGCGCGTTTTGGCTTTAACTTGTTGATTCATAATCCCTGCTATGTTAGGTTTCGTCAATGGTGATTGAGTCTGGAACTAGCTTAGCTTGAGGGTCTCTATTGCGGTGTTGCTTTGATACGTCTTTGAACTTGTTGTCTAGAGATACTTTGTTAAGCATGTTAACCACCTGATAGGCTAAGGAGATTTTGCTACTCGATTATCCCATCCTTAGAAATTTCTCATCCATTTGATTTCTCTGCTTACATTACTATTATGTGCTTGTTCTTATTGCATGTTGCAAAGTTTTTGCATTTCCCGTCTGTTTTACTTGTATACTCGACCACACCCACTGTCTGGTAACAGACTGTGCAGTCGAGTATAGCTGTTGCATTTTCTGTCTAATCTTCTTCAAAATACTCAACCACACCCAATGCCTGGCAAACAGCCAGTGTTGGTCGAGTATATTTCTGGTTTTTGCTAGATTTTTGGTTTTCCGCATGATCACTTAGGATTGTTAGAAATTCAAAAACCTGTTTATGCTTGGCTTGACTCTGTGACTTCTGATCACATCTTGATTGGTAGCATCTCACCCTATTAGATTGACACCTTAATACTACAATGACATGATAGTGCTTTAAGGAATTGTGATACAGGCTCAGAGTAGCAGAAAGGACTGACTCGACCAACTAGCTCGACCTGACGGTCGAGTGGAGCTGTGGAGGTGGACTGACTCGACCTACTGACTCGACCAGAATGGTCGAGTGTGACAAACAAAGTAAGCTTGGCGATGCAGACGGGCTGACTCGATCTACTAGCTCGACTAGAAGGGTCGAGTGGGAGGACGGATGCTGCGGACGACTGGCTCGACCTACGGGCTCGATCTAGACAGTCGAGTGGTGATACGATGGGGAAGCCTGGGAAGCGTACGCTTCTCCTGTCAACCAGTGGATGAGATAAAGTGTTGATGATGAGATGGAAAATCAACAAGGGCCGTACAGCACTCTTGAGAGATTCGGTAGAGATGAAGTGATAATTCGTAACCAGGCGAGTGAATGACGCCACACAACTGATGGGAATAAGTTGTGATAAGTCTGGAACGCTCAAGAACACAAGGATTCGCACACAAGGGTTCAAGGGCGGCTGCGTTTTCTCTTAAGAAAATGCTAGGTCTTTATTTCATCAAAAGGTGTCTGTTCAAGCTGAGAAGGAGCTTTATAAATAGCTTTGCAGCTTAGGGCTTCTTAGGCGGAAAATTACAAATAAGGAAAGCATAAAAACAGTAGACACTTCAAGACTCAAAACTACAAACGCTGGGACTTTCTAAAAAAACTACAAAAGACTAGAAGAAGGAAATCCTGCAAAACAGAAAAAGGAAACTTATTAGAAATCGAATCTAAAGGCTTACCTTGGGCCTGTAGGTGCGTGAGGCCACTGTTGGGCTGCTCTTACGCCTGTATAAGCTCCACTCCTCCCTGGGACGATTTTGATGGTGAACAAGGTCGCATCTCTAGTTCCTTGCAAAACCGGTAAGAAAGAAGCAGCTTGAGTCTTGAGCTGCAAGTAACTAACTCCTTGGTTTCCTTTGACGCTCTCTCTCTTGTGGTTCTCCAAGCTCGACATTGTTGTTTTCCAGCTCAGTATCCATGGTTTGAGTCCTTACGGCACTTGGTTCACTTTG